>PVJO010007400.1:10881-82197 GCA_004026905.1 Hystrix cristata | reverse complement strand
AACCTCCAGTTGTAGTTTTTTGAGGAATCTCCATATTGATTTCCACAGTGGCTGGACCAGTCTACATTCCCACCAACAGTGGAAGAGTGTTCCTTTTTCCCCACAGCCCCGCCAGCATTTGTTATTGGTTGATTTTTCCATATACGTGGTTCTTTCTGGAGTGAGGTGGAATCTTAACGTTGTTTTGATTTGCATCTCTTGAATGACTAGTGATGTTGAACATTTCTTCATATATTTATTTGCCATTTTTATTTCTTCGTCTGAGAAATGTTTATTCATTTCAGTTGCCCATTTTTGGATTGGGTCTTTAAATTTGGGAGGTTTAATTTTTTTGACGAACACAGAGATTATTATACAGTTTTCTCTACTTTTTTTATTAGTACATATTTGTGATGCATAATGAATACATTCATCATGAGGGGGTAGTACACACGCATGTCACTATCAATCATTTTTACTTCTCTTTCCCCTCTCTTCCCTCCTTTCCCTCCATAACCAAGATCCCCTTCCCATCTGCAAAAGGTCTACCTCCCTGTTTCCTGTGATGTGTCTTTTATTTTACTCTTTCAATTATATGTATTTTGGGTTTATCATATAAGAGAAACTATGAGATAGTGAACCTTCCGTGTCTACAAATGACTCAAATCTATCCTTCTTTATGGCTGAGTAGTACTACTACACTCTGTATATCTACCACATTTTCTTTATCCATTCATCTGTTGATGGACATACAGGTCATTTCCATGATTTAGCTATTTTGAGTTTGTAGCTATAAACATGGGTATGTATGTATCACTATAATATATCTTTAACTCTTTGGGGAAGATATCTAGAAGGAGTATAGCTGGATTTAATAGAATTTCTCTTTTTAGTTTTTTGAGGACTCTCCATACTGGTTTTTGTAGTGGTTGTCTTAGTTACTTTTCTCCTTCCTGAGACAAAATACCTAACATCCAAAGTTAAAGAAGGAAAAGTTTATTTGCCTCACAATTTGTAGAGGTTTCAGTTCATAATCAACTGGCTCCAAGGCAGGGTGGGATGGCAGATGGGTAGAAGACAGCAAGGCAAGCAAGGGACCTAAGTAGCTTCTTCCTTCCCCTTATATTTTATCCAGGCTGCTGGGATTAGGGTGGTACCAAACCAATCAGTGGACTGATTTACTAATCACAAACCCTTAATCCCAGCATCACACACTCTAGATTCATCCACTTCTGAAAAAGCCCCACCTATCACTGCATGAGGCTTTGGGGGGACATCTAGGCACAAACCATAATGGTGGTTGTACTAGTTTATGTTCCTGCTAGCAACGTAGAAGGGTTCTTTTCTCCCCATAACCTTGACAGTATTTGTTGTTTTTTGAGTTCTCAACAATAGTCATTCTTACTAGAGTAAGATAGAATCTTGGTATTGTTTTAATTTATATTTCTCTAATGGCCAAAATTGCAAATAATTTTTCATGTATTTATTGAGCATTTGTTCTTCTTCTGAGAAATAGCTATCCATTTCAATTGCCCATTTTTCGATTGGCTGTTTCATTCCTGGGGGTCTAATTTTTTTGAGTTCTTTATATATTGTCAGTATTAGTCCTCTGTGTGAGCTGCCAAAAATTTGATAAGGTGAGAGTGGTTAATCCTATACATATCCCAGTATGACTATTTCATAGGAAACATTTGTGTTATTCAAATATAAATACATATACATATATAGAGAGAAAGAGAGACAGAGCCAGAGAGACAGAGAGAGATAATGAGAGAGAGAGAGACCTTAGAATCAAAGAATCAAAAAACCAAATGGAACAGAAAACAAATGTTCCTTTCCTTCACTCATACTTGCCATGTGATGTAATGTTAGAATTTTATTTATGCTACTTAAAAAATCTGTGCACTGGGCGTGGTGGTACATGCCTATAATTCCAGCACTCACAGCACTCCGGAGGCTAAAGCAGATGGATTGCAAATTCGAGGCCAGCTTGGACTACTTGTGAGGCCCTGTCTCAAAATAAAATCTATGCATTTGTTTACTGAAATTAAATTGGGTTTTGAAGGCACAATCCCTCACCAGCTAATTTTACCTCTTTCTTCTACCATGTCAACTTATCACTGTATAACCATCATGGGAGTCCATTTTAACAATGTGGAATTTAATATGTCCAGTTCCCTTCAGCATTTTTTCACCAGCACAAGTGGTAATAAGACCAGTATTTTAGGACCTATGTAGTTACCTGCAGGTGAAAAAATATTCTCATTATTTCAATATTATGCAAATTCTACAATTTTTGTAATTATGTTCTTGCAAAAGTTGTTTGCAGATGTTTGCCTCCAGCTAAATTATTTTATGAAACTTTAAATTACTCTCAAGTTTGGAATATCTTTCTTTTAAAAATCAAGAGCTAAATACCAAAGAAAGTCTTTACCTAAACATCATCTGACAGATTTCAACCTCTGTAGGATTTGCTGCATTTATTCCTAACTCAACCCATCCCACTCGCAATCCGTTTCATAGATAAAGTCATATCAAGTCAGACAGCTCTATTAAGAAACAATGTAAAAAAAAAAAAAAGAAAGAAAGAAAAACGATGTACTCCTCCCTCAAGTTCTACCTAAATTCTTTGGTCCTTGTTTTTGTCTCTTGTAGATCAAACTGAAATGGAGAGACATTTGGGTCTATTCCCTAGTGTCTCACTCCAGGATGTTAACCATAGTAAGCAGACTGTAGCTATCACACCTCACACCTGTGTTTTCCCTGCTGCCAGTCTTTCACGCCCACATCTTATTACTGAAGCAATTTAACGCACTGTTTTCTGAAAAGAAAACCTTCATAAGTTACTTTTCGCTTCTTCTTTATTTCTCACTTCAGCTGGATGAAACCCACTTGGCCTGGTCTCCCCTTAACAGGCTGATGCTTATGTTGCATGTACACAATACTCTATTGTTCCATGTATTAGCCTGTAGGTGCAATTCTTTACTGATGTATCTATTGCTCTCTCTAACTCGAGGTTTCCTTAAAGTGAGTATAATTGCTATAGATTATTGTCTCCTCCAAAATGTATACACTGAAGCCCTAACACACACACCCCCAAAAGAGTGATGGCATTTGAAGATGGATCCTTTGGGAAGTAAATGCAGTAGGTGAGGTCATAGGCTGGGATCCTCAGATGGGATTAGTGCCCTTATAACACAGACACCAAAGAGCTTGCTTTCCCTACTACTCTATGCACGAAGAAGAGGTCATGTGAGTACACAGCAACATGGTGCCACCTAGAAGCCAAGAGAAGAGGCCACAAAATGAAACCTACTTTGCCAGTGCCTTGATCTTGAAATTCCTAGCCTCTGGGACTACGAGAAATAAATGTATGTTGTCTGGTATTCTGCTAAGGGAGATCACCCTGACTAAGACATCCGTCAAATGCCTCTAAATCCCCAATCATCTGATACAATGCCTGGCATAAAAGCGGTGCTTAAAAGTTTCTGCTGAAGCCACATATGGGGATGCATGCCTGTAATCCCAGGAATCTGGGGGGCTAAGGCAAGAATGATTACAAATTCAACTCTAACCCGGGCAATTTAATGACTTAGTGAGATTTTGTCTCAAAAAAAATAAAAAAGAGCTGGGGATATAGCTCAATGCGGAGCCTCTTGGTTGGTGCCACCCAGGCCCAGGGTGGGTCTCCCCCTCCAGTAAATCTATCACATACAAACAATTATGCTAAACCAATCAGTGCACTAATCTAGTGTTACACACCCATGATTCAATCACTCTTGAAATTTCCACTTATGAGTATATGAGGTTTTGGCAGACATCTAGATATAAACCTTAATACCTACTAAGGGGAAAAAAATAAACCTTCCATCGGTGGGGATGAGGATGTCATTCCGGTGAAGTGTATGGAGGCTCCAGGTTTTGATCCATGCCAGGGAACAGGAGCTCCAAAGGCAGGCAGAAGCTGGGTCTGGTGCATTAATGGGGACACACATGGTGGTGTCAGGAACCTAGTCTAGTGGGCATGCAGTTGTGTGCACTATAGTGAAGCAAAGGCGTGGGATCTGCTCTCGTCGGGGGCAGGTAGAGTTCTGGCAGCTGTCTGAGCCCGTAGGCACACATAGTTCCACAGGCATCTGGCCCCGTTATCACATATGCACAGCTAGGGTGGGTATCTCCTCCTGTGAACACATGGTAGCACCACTGCGTGCTAAGATCAGGAGTACACTGGCGGCAGGGGCCAGTTTCTAGATGTAGACGTACATTCTTGCCAGTGCTAGATGTGTAGTGGTAGCTCCTGCCCAAGGCAAGGAAGGACAGTGAGAGGTGGAATCTCCAGATCTAAAGAATATAATTGCTGCCGTGGTTTACATCTAGATGTACCTTCCCGCGTTAAAAAAAAACTTCATGTGCTTATAGACAGGGCTCTTAAGAGTTGATTGGATCATGGGTGTGTGATACTCATCACTGGATTAGTAGTACACTGATGAGTTTGTAGCTAAATGTGATGGGAGGTGAAGCCTGGATGAAAGAGGTGGGTCACTGAGGCTGTGGACTGAAAGAGTGAATCTCCCTCCCTCCTCTGTTGATCTCTCTCTGCTTCCTGCTGCCACGCCATGCTGCTTCTCCTCTGCCATGTCTCTTTGCCATGTTGTCCTGCCTTGGAGCCAGCCTAAACTTTTAAAAAGAGCCAAAATAAACCATGCCTCCTTGGAGCTGTGGGTGTTGGGGATCATGTTTCAGCCATAAGAAAGTAACTAAGACAAAAGCTTTGGCTCCAGGCAGCTCCACCACTTGTAGTCTACATCCACAAACACCGCAGGAGTCCTTTGAGTCAGTAGCTAGAGCTGCTAGGTTCCTCCAAATGCTGCTGAGGCTGCCCACTCTCCCTCTTCCCACACAGTGGGAATTCATGGTCAAAAAGAGTCTATAGGTGTCATGCTTGTCAGAGGGTGGGACAAAACAAGCAGAATGTTTCCTAACTCTTTCTCCGTGTCCATAGCAGTTTTCTGCACTCCTGCGGTTCACTGCAGCCCCTTAAATACATTCATGAGGTCTCCTAGTGCGCATCTCATCTGGGGGTAGCTGGGTTTGTCATGGCTTTTGTGTGGGATTGAGGGCTGGGTTCTCCTAATCTGCCATCTTGCTCTTTCTGACCTATTTTTGTAATTCTCTAATATATCTCAAATATTTGAACATAAAACATTAAAAATATTCTAGACAGCTAATTCATTGAATTTATAATCTACAAACGTTTTAAAATTCTTAAAGGTCAAGCTACTTCCAGGAGAAAGAAAAAACAAGAGTCAGATTTGCTACCAGGGCCCAGAGTTGCCCAGCAAAGACATTTCTTTGGTTCAAATCTGTCCCATTAACCACTTTGTGCAAATCGGTCTCAAAGTCCACAGATCTTTATTACAGAGAAACTGCTTCATCCAGAACCCTGGGCCCCAAAATACGTCCTTAATCTGACCCAAGTAGCAGCCGTAATAGAGATGCGAGGTGGGAATGTGACAGCAAAAAGGAAGTGCCTGTTTTCTTTAGTCAACACTCAATTTCACTTATTACCCCTTCTACAAATTGTTCTTTTTCTTTTTTTTTTTTTTTACAAATTGTTCTTTAAAACTCAGAATGTCAACCATTAATTTTTGACCCTATGTTAATTTTCTTATATGAAGTAGCATAGCCTTCAGCTTCTTTAGAAGCTGGTAAAGCTATGCACGAATGTCCACATGACGCGGATAGGGAGGGGAGCAGAAAACACGAGCTTTGGGATAAGGACAGCTAGCATCTTGACCTTAGTCAGCTTAAATTATATTCTAACTCTTTGTCTGTAAACAATCTTTCTACAAAATCTCTTCATCTGTAAATTGGAAATGATAAAAACTGCCTTGCAGGGTTATTACACAGATCAGATGAGATAGGTCATTCAGGTCAGAGCAAGCACTCAGTAAATGACTGCCTGGTTTTGTGAGCCTTTCAACATAGTTATGTTCTGAAATTTAGAAAGAGACCATAACTTTGAGCCATTTTTCTACTTTTGAAATATTTACTCTGATCCTCAGCTACCATTTAAGGCTTCCCAGGGCAGTGTCTCTACATAGTTCAGACTGGTTTTGAACTCACTATGTAGCCCAGCTACCCTCAAACTCATAACGATCCTCCTGCCTCAGCCTCCTCAGTGCTGGGATTCTACAGACACACTATCACACCCACCTGAGAAGCAATATTTAAACCTCAGGAAATCTAGACCTCGTTAAATTTCATGCTGAGTATATTCTCTCTGTAGGTTCCAGAATGGAGGTTTGGTTCATTTAAACTCTAGTAACGAATCTCCAGGTAATTTCCCGCTATCTGACAACACTGATTAGAATAACTAGAAGAATAAGGGTAGATTAAAAAAAAATCCTTTTGAAATATGAGAAATACTTCAACAGATTTTCAAATATTGGTTTAAATTTACTGATAAAGTATCTGAATGTAAATAGTTCAGTTAAATTTATAAATTAGGTTACAGAAATAAGCATCACTTCAGGACAGGCCTACAGAGATGCTTGGCTGTGCTAGTGACGATTACGTAAGGCAGCCTAAGAAACTGGTCACTATGGTACCTCTGAGAAAAAAGACGGGTATGCAGGGGTGAGGAGCAGGAAAGAGATTAATGTTCCACTGGCTTTTATAGTGTGACTTGCTAAAGCCGTGTTCATGTATTATCTGTTCAAACGCGTTATTAAATATATAACTTGAAAGAAATAAAGACATCTCCATAAACATTAATGACTCCATAAAGTGGCCAAGCAAGTGGAAAGCCATTGCCAAAGACAAAGGTGCGGTCATTATTTCCCATAATCTCCAAGGGAAAGATTCAAGTGTGAACACATAGAAAGGAGGCTACATTTTTGGTCTTATCTACTATAGCAAGCCAGACCAGCAGAACACGGGAGCCGCGCTCAGAAATGTTTCTGCAGCGCCACTTCGCCTGGTGCACAGAAGATGCCCCCTCACAAGAGAAAGGAGGGTCGCTGGCAAAGACCTGGGTAAGTGTCCTTCAGATGCCTGTTTGTAAGTGGGAAGAAGTGAAACCCCTCCTGACCCTGCCACTAGAGGCGAAAAGAGCAGAATTAAATAGAATGCCAAGCTCTGAAATTGACTTTCAGCAGCGGCTAAAAAAGGCGTTCACCTTCAGGAAGCCATAATGTGAGCAATGAATATTTGTGTGTTGCTCTGTCTGAGCCTCCATAGGCTCTTACAAAACGGTGATGAAAGCCTGGATGAAATGTCTCAAAGAGGTCATCAGTGGGGTTGTGGAGTTAGCTCAGTGGTAGAGCACGTGCCCTTGCAAGCATAAGGCTCTGAGTTCGATCCCCAGCACCCAAAAAAAAGGAGTAACCTCAAAGAGGTCATCACTGAGACCCTCGAGCAAGACTTTCCAAATGCACAGCAACGTCAGGACTTCCAGTGGAAATCGGTCTTCTCGCCTGAGATGCATCCTGTGAATCTCAGTATCACTCACCTTACTGAAAACTGTCACAAAGGTTCCAATTTGTGTTTCTCACCCACTGATGTTTAGAGAGTGCTCACTACAAATCACATTGCATGGCCCTTAATCCTATTTTAAGAATTAACCAGGGCTGGGGACTTAGTTCTGTGGTTAGAGTGCTTGCCTCATAAGCACAAGGCCCTGAGTTCGATCTCCAGCACCAAAAAAAAAGAATTAACCAGGGCTGGGGTTTTAGTTCAGTGTTAGAGTGCTTGCCTAGGAAGGGCAAGGCCCTGAGTTCGATCCCGGCACCAAAAAAAAAAAAATAAAAATTAATCATAGGGTTGGGGTGTGGCTCAGTGTTAGAACATGTGCCTGGCATGCATGGGGCACTAGTTTTGATCTGCAGAATTGAAAAAGGAATTAATTATGCTTTCAAATTCTGATAAAAATCCACTTATCACTATTTTCCACAAATTAACATTTCAGATAAGATATAAATAAAATTCAAATGGAAACCGCTTAGTTGTTCTACAGAATTAGGAACCTATGGACTTATCCTCAAAATAACCACCTGCCACAATCTTACCTGACAAATGAACCTTTTAAAACATAAAATTGTAAGATACATAAAAGTGCGCAGATCTTAAGTATACAATCTAATAATTTTTTACATATATAACCACCTCTGTGACCATTACCCAAATCTTCCATGAACAAAGAATATATATTATTTGATTCCTGTTATGGCTTGTCTCTAGATGTCCCCCAAAGCCTCCTGCGGGCATAGGAGGGGCTTTTCGGAGGTGAGGTGGTGGATCTAGGGTGTGTGATGCTGGGATCAAGGATCTGATTCTGGGATTGATTTATGGTGCAGTGTTAGGATTAAGGCTGCCCCTCCCTTGGGGTGAGTGCTACCTGCCCTAAGGGTAGGTAGCCTGGATAGGACATAAGGAACAGAAAGAGGCTTGCTGCTTGCTGCTTGCTGCTTGCTGCTTTTGCTACCTGCTGCCGGCCACGAACTGTGTCTCCTCTCATGACCCTTCTGTCAGGCTGCCCTGCCTAGGAGCCAGCTGAATACAGACTGAAACATCTGCAAACTGTGAGCCAAATAAACTTTTCTTCCTTTAGCTTTGGATGTCAAGTACTTTGTCTCAGCAAAGAGAAAAGCAAGACAATTCCATTTAAATGATGTGGAGAAACATGCCAAATTAATATATTCATATAACCATCACTCAGATCATTACAAGAAACATTTCCCAGTACTCCCTCCTTCCTTCCCAGTCTCAATGTCTCTCCTATTAATGGTGGTTCTAATACTATTAATTTTGCTTATTATTTTTATCATATTATTGAAATTATAAATGGGATCACACAGTATGGACTTTTGTGTCGGTGATTCGTCCATATTGTTGCATATATATATGCCTTTTTTATGCTGTATAGAATTCCACTATATAAATATACTATATTTGTTTATCCGTTCACTTGTCGACAGACATTTAGGATATTTCAAGTTTTCAGCAATTTTGAATAAAGGTTCTAATGACCATTCTTATGTGTGTCAGTTTTGTAAGCACAGTATATGCACTAACTTTTCTCAGATAGGATCGTGATCATGGGATAGGAAACTTTTTGTTTTTAGCTCTAGTAGATGTGACCGACAGAATGAACTCCTTTATGAAATTTCACAAAATTTTAAAATTCCTCATTGAGAAAGAGAATGTGCTTTTCCTTCCTGCCCAGGTGCCAACACTCCACTCCGATCTCTGCCCCCAACCCTCACCCCCAGCCCCGAGCGCTCTATCTTCTCTACTTTCCTCACTCCTCCACTGGTCAGAATGATCCAATTTTTATTCCCAGAAGTTGGTCTGGAAAGCACTTGTAATGCATACATTTTAATTTTTTTTTTTTTTTTTTTTTTTGTGCCAGGGATCAAACTCAGGGCCTTGTGCTTGCAAGGCAAGCACTCTAACCACTGAGCTAAATTCCCAGCCCCAAACCCATACTTTTTAATTCTGCACATTTTCCTAACAGAAAAGCTCTCTCTAGAATAGCCAAAAAGCTCATATTGTGACTTAGAGAAATTTGAATATGGAGTCTATATTAAATGATAATAGCGTATAATTAATTTATCTAAATTACTTTCTTGTGTGTGATCATTGTATTGCAATTACATGGGAATGCGAAGTATAGAGGGGTAAAATAGGCTGTCTCAAACTTTTGTATATCCACACACATATCAGGCAGAAAGACATACAGATAGAATGGAAAATGAGAGCATTCAAATGTGACAGAAAGTTAGCTAGCAATCTGGCGATCTAAACAAAAGCCTAAAGTATTTCTTGCAATATTTTCTAAACTTTCCTGTAGGCTTGATATTTTTCAATATAAAAAGTTAAGAGAAAAAGAATCACATTATTTCTTTTGATCTGAGAAGGAAGCTGAGAAATAATTTGTAACCGTAAGTTTTAGCGAGAAGCATGATGTTTGCCTACAAAACACTCCACCTCCAGGAGTTTCTCAAAGAAAAGTGATGCTTAGTCCCTTGTTCATGCTAAAGTTATTTCCCCGTCTGCTCCACGCAGGTGCTGGACTGCCAGAAGAACATATTACTTGATCTGCATCGTCGCCGGAAGCTGGCAACCAGTCTGCAAAGCAAGGCAGAGACAAGGCACTATCACATATGAGAAGGGCTGTATTTGGCCGTGAAAACCAGTACTGTACAGAGCAGAAGTACATCTTGCTCTCCATTTCCCCTTCCATCCTAAAGCTGGACTTTTTTTTCTACACAACAATGTTTGCTTGTAATGAATGGCTATTTATTTTATAGACTAATATTTATTATGTTCCAGTCATACATTCAACATTATGATAAAGAAACAAATACAATACCTATTCATATGTATATATATATATAGAGAGAGAGAGAGAGCGAGAGAGAGCAAAATAGAAGACAGATAATGAGGAAGTAGGGAGATTTTTCTTCAGATAGAAGGGGAAACTAGAGATGGAGGGATGGGGGAAAGATGCGGGAAAATGATGAAAACAGAGCTTTTTCCAAACAGGAAAGAGATCAAGAGTTGGAAGGAGCAGGGAGGGAGGGGTAGGGGATAAAACAGAGAGAGAGAAAAAAAGAATTAAGATGTATTATGTAGATGTACCAACTCCCCATGATAATTGTAATCATCACGTACTACAAATGTAAGTACTAATAAAACAAATATTTAAATTTAAAAATATTTATGGAGCAGGCTCCTTCCTTCTTTCCTTCCTTCCTTTGTTTCCTTTATCTTAAAAAAAAAAAAAACTTATTTATAGCCAGGCATGGTGGTACACGCCTGTAATCCCAACACTTGGAGGCAGAGGCAGAAGGATTGCAGTGAGTTCAAGGTCAGCCTGGGCCACATAGTGAGTCCAAGACTAGCTTGGACTACACAGCAAGACCCTGTTTCTAAAAAATTTATATATATATATATATATATATAGAGAGAGAGAGAGAGAGAGAGAGAGGGAGGGAGGGAGGGAGACAGAGAGAGACAGAGAATTGATTCATTCATAAGTTCTGATCAGGGATTTTTTTTTAAATCATATTCCTACGTGCTCAGCATTGAGCTGGGTGCTGGGGACATGGCAGTAAATGAGACAGTCAAGTGAGGGAGACAGAAGCTTCTCTCTAAAGGAGAAGCCAGTTTCTTTCTCCTGCTTCATTTCTTTATCCAACTAAGTATATTCAAATGTTTCACCTTTAGATAGCCTTTAGGTATCTAGTAATGTTCAAAAAATAAAAATTATTTAATACATAATACATTTTCTCAAGGTTTGTATTACTAAAATCCGTAATTTCCAAAAGCATGGCATGAAACAGAAGGAGGAAGTTAGTTACTACCCAGAAGGGCCTAACTCAGTGGTTTTTGCCTCTTAGGAGGTAAGAGAAAGAGCACTACTTTTTTTCAAATAATAAAAAAAGAAAAAAGTGGCATACATTTGTAAGCAGAGCACTCTGAGAAGCTGAGGCAGGAAAACTGCCCAGCCTGCTAATTTAGAAGGAGCTTGTCTCAAAATTTAAAATGTTGAAAAGAGGGCTAGGGATGTAGGTCAGTATGAAGACCTGGATTCAATCCCCAGTACCAAATTTTTAAAAATTTAAATAAATAAATAAGCAAAAAGATTTCCTAAAGCAGAATTAGTGATCAAGAAACCATCCAGGATAATAACGGTTAATTTTTAGGGCTTACTATATAACGCATATTTTCCTATTATCCGCTATCACAGATGGGGAAATCATAGCCTCAGATGTTAAAAACTGCCACCAAAGTCACAATGAACAAGAAATTTGAACAAGTAGTCAGATGCTTTAGTGAAGGAGCAGATTTAAAATCAGAAAATGACTAATTTCTCATTGCACTGAAAATCTAAGGCCTTCTATTTTGAAATAACTCATCTGTCTATAGATGCAAGTAATTGTGATACACCCTGAGAGGATATGGCCTTAATTCATGGCCTCTAGCTTCATTTAAACGCTGGAAAATCTAGTTGTCATTATTGATTAGTCAAAAGGCATTTTCTTCACAGTCAAGACCATTTTTAAATCTTCTGAAACAGTCAATTCTAAAGCTAAGTCTCATTTAGTTATTGTGCACATTTTCCTGCCATCTGTAGCTTTTTCCCCAGGCCCTTTACAATTTTTTGACTGACCAGCACATAATAGATATTCATCAAATGTTGCACTGAATGGAAAAATGCATGAATAAATGAATATCGTTGGCACTTAGTTTGGGGAAACTATTTAAGATCTCTTTTGACTGGATATTTCGATGCTTAGTTATTTTGGTTACCTTTTCTTGCCTCTTAAGTTTTCTCAAAGCGTGGTTGGTTGAACCAGTAGCAATGTACTGTTTGCTGTGAGTCTGCGAGCGGCCAGGGCTCAGGCGCGAACCGCTTGGCTCCACCAGCTGTGGGCTGGAGGCTCGTGTGCTGCCTTCAGCTCAGTGCTCAGCGGAAGTGTTTCTTGTCACTCCACACGGTTTCCTCTCCAGGCCCAACATACGTCGTCTAAGAGCTCCCCACATGGGCTTGTTATAGGGTAGTTCTTTTAGAAACGGCTTGCCACTCAAAAATACTCCAGGTCCTTGTTGTCTCCAGCAAAGTATTGGACAAGACAAGAAATAACTTTGCCAAAAAGTTTATTTGAAAAAAATGCAGGGTAAATGGGTATGGGAAAAACCAGCTCCGCGGAGCAAACTTGGGCCGAACGAAGAACAAGAGGATTAAAAGCACTTGCAGTGCCTGAGAAACGCGGCACGGAGTATGGTGCGGACTCGCACGTGATAACAGTTCTCCTGGAAGGCTGCTCTTCTCCTATGTCACGGGCATCTTCTCCCGAGCTGCTGCGAAGTCCTACATCCGGTCCTGGAGTTGCCCTGGGATCTTGCAATTCACAAGTCCCACCCATTTCCCAGCCAGCTCTGCCACGCCCCGTCTCCTGTAACAGCCTCCCTCTGCAGTACGGTATCCTGGACTTGCACTCCGCAGAGCTTGTGGGTTCCGGAAGGAGCCCTCCAAGCGGACCGGCCCTAAATGTGAACGTGTAGTGTTCCAGACCAAGACTCACCATGGGAAGAAATTCAGTAATAATAGGTACCTCTAACAGGTCCATGCTGCAAGCTGTTCTCTGACTTGAAAATTCCCCTTTGTTTCTTTTTTTTTTTTTTAATCTTTTTTACCAAGAACATGTATTGGTACATTGTACACATAATGGTCACATTCATCATGGTTGTTTTGTAACTGTACATGATGTATCTTCGTTCCCCTCCTTCCCCATCCCTCCCTTCTGCTCCCCCACCCTTTCCTATTTACAGCAGGTTTATTTACATTTTTCCATTTTTTCTCTTTCCCCTTTCTTTCCTTTTTCCCTTCCTTCTTTTCCCCCTTCTCCCTTTCTAGTTCTCCTCTCTTTTGAATTTTATCTTTCTTTTATATAATATCTATTATACCTCTTTGTCCTTATTTACACTTATGTTTTCTCATATCAGAGAAACAATTCGATGTGTACTCATGAGTGTCTGATTTATTTCACTTAAGAGTATGTTCTCAAGGTGCATCCATTTACCTACAAATGACTCTAGTTTATCCTTTTTTATGGCAGAGTAGTACTCTTTTGTGTAGAAAAATCACATCTTCTTTAGCCATTCCTTAGTTGTTGGACATTTGGGTTGTTTCCAAGACTTAGCTATTACGAACTGTGTTGCTATGAACATGGTTGTGCATATATCACTGTGGTATGACGTTTTCAATTCTTCTGGGAAGATACCTGGCATATCTGAGTCAAATGAAACCTCTAGTTGTAGTTTTTGGATGAGCCTCCACACTGATTTCCTCAGTGGTTGGACCAGTCTACATTCCCACCAACGGTGGAGGAGGGTTCCTTTTTCCCCGCAGCCCGGTCAGCACTTGCTGTTGGTTTATTTCTTGATAATAGCTGTTCTTTCTGGAGTGAGATGGAATCTTAGCATTGTTTTGATTTGCATCTCTCAAATGACTAGTGATGTTGAACACTTTTTTATATATTCACTTGCCATTTTTATTTCTTCATCTGAAAAATGTTTATTCATTTCAGATGCCCATTTTTGAATTGGGTCTTTAAATTTGGGGGTTTTGATTCCTCTTTGTTTCAAGCACCCAAGGTTTTCATCTCTTTTGGGGAAAGATAATTGTCTCATTGTTCTTCTTGTATTTTATCCATTAGTGCCATTTGTTAGGACTGAGAGGAGAAATAGCGTTAACCAGTTCACATATCCAGAACTGGATTTCTCCTCTGGTTTGGTTTTGTTTTGTTTTGGTGTTTTTGTTTTTGTTTGCTTTGTGTGGTTTGTTTTGAGAGAGAGTGGCCTTGGACTCATTATGTAGCCCAGACTGGCCTGGAAACTCCAATGACCCTCCTGCCTCAAGCAGCCCAATGCTGGGGTCACAGGTGTGTGCCACCACAACCAGCTTCTTCCCTGTTTCTTATCTCTGAAACTTTACTTCCATTTGGTAAAATGTCCAGCACAATTTAAGTCATTTTATTCTCAATGTTTAATTGGAGAAAATAAAGCACATGAAACTCTGGTTTTTCTTTCAAGTTCTCTTGCTGAAGGTGAACAGAGATATAAGAAGTACAGTAGTCAAGCAAGCAAAATAGTCTCATATCTATATGATGCTGGAACTACAGAACATCTTGAATAGTCTTAAAAGCAACCCAAGAGAAAATACAGGTGACCTACAAAGAAATAATTAGGCAAAAAGCAGTTATTTCAGAAGTAGCAATGTAAATTATAGCATATATGGTCAGACGACTGTGCCACAAAAATTACCAATTAAAATATCATGAGATTGAGGCTGGGCATCGTGGCACACACCTGTATTTCCAGATACTGGAGAAGCTGAGGTAGGAGGATCTCAAGTTTGAGGTCAACCTGGGCTATTTAGCAAGACCATGTTTCAAAGTAATAAAAAGGGAGCGGGATATAGCTCGATGGTAGAGAACTCGCCTGGCAGGCATGAGACAACTGTAGACAGACTGAGTTAGTTATAAATTATTGCAGAAAGAACTACTGAAGGATGTATTTCAGTGGGAAGGAATTTAAGTCCAAAAGGAAGCAATGATAGACACAGAAATTGTACACATATAGGGTATAAATCTGCTCATCCAGAAGTGCTTTCAATTCAGTAAGGTACAAACTAAAAAGAAAAATAGCCAAAATATACCCTGATGTATTCTCTTGACATTTTATCTCCTCTATCCAGTGACGGTACCTCTTAAGTCCTGACTTTTACAGAAGTGACTACGGGTCCCATAACTGTGCACATCAGTTACCTTTCTAGAGTCAGTGGTTTGCAAGACAGCAGATTTAATACAGGACAAGTACAAGTTACAACATTCACACACAAGCCAAATGCAGAAACAGTACAGAACGTCTATCTACGCACTGGAGACCTGAAATATCCAGCCAAGGGCTGGGAGCCCACAGTAATGAGGCTGTGTACACCTGTGTCTGCACCAAAAGGCTGAAAAGTCTATACTGGCACCAGGATATGATGCTCACAGCAGAGATAAAGACCAGAGTTCCCCAGAAGCAAACAACAGCCATCCCTGATGACAGCAGGGCCCCGAGCTCCTTCTGCAACAAGAACAGGTGAGTTCCCTTCAGGAGAACCAGCCACAGCAGAGCTTCTCCTGGGAAACAGCCGCCTCCCATCTTCTGCTCCTGTTCTCCTTTACGTTGCATTGGCAACAATCCTCAGGTAGATCCTCTAGGCCCAGAACCACACCACCTCAGGCCAGCTGGTCATTCCTGCTCAAATTAACCACAATAAGTCCACCACACTGTGTATCATTATACCTCTCTATTAGCTATGAAAATTAGATGGTTCAAATAATTAACACACAGAACTAAACTCTCATATTCATTTTAGTCATTGGTTTCATCTTGTTTATCATATTTTCTAAATTATAAAACATATCACTTTCAGTTTTTCCTGTATTTTCTCCACCAAGATGGGGATTAGATGCAAGTGAAAAATAAACACAACACTTCTGGTTTCCCTCCAGCATGTAGAGAACGTGGGAGATGTATCTCCCGTACTTACAACAGACCCTGAACAAACTGAAGAAATAAATGTGCTTAAGCCCCTCAGAGAACTGAGGGGCTTACAAAGCAAAATGTTACTCCAAAATCTAGAGGGACAGGAAAATCTAGGAGTCACAGACAAGATCTGTTGACCTGAAGCAATAACTACAGGCGCAATTAAGTGGTCAAAATTTTGATGAGTTGTTGGAAGCTGACTGTGGAGCAGCCTAAGAACAAGAGCTTCTGGGGGATACAGTGCTGGCGGGGAGGTCCCATCCCAAAGAACAATACCAGATCCTTACACCATAAGGAGAGCCGAGAAAGTGCCTCTCATGAATTTGGCAGAGGAAAAGAAAAAACAATCATTGTGAAATACACTGAGAAAGGGGCTGGGGATTTAGCTCAGTGGTTAGAGTGTTTGCCTTGCAAGCACAAGGCCCTGAGTTCAATCCCCAGCACCAAAAAAAAAAGAAAAAAGAAATACACTGAGAAAGAAGCTTCTCCACACCCAAAGCCTACTTTTCAGGGAAAAAGACTTTGCCAGAGCCCTACACACCAGGAGGGAAGATGTATTTCCCACTCAAGCCCCCTCTATCATTTGTGTCTGACTTCTAGAGAGAGCAAAAGCTATATTCCTGTATCAATCCTCTAGAAGATTAAGCTGGGCGTGGTGGTGCACACTGTAGTCCCAGCATTCAGGGGCTGAGGCAGGAGGATCGTTGCAAGTTCGAGGCCAGCCTGGGCTGCATAGTGTGTTCAAGGCCGGTCTGAACTACATAGTGAGACCCTGTCTGAAAAAAAACTCAAACTTGACACTTATGAAGATCATAGCCTTGAGACACAGGTCCTGTTTTTTCTGGATTTCTAAAACTCGTTCGAGGAGAGACAATGATCTGAATAGTTCTATATTTAGTAAAGAAATTTTGCAAATAATTAATTACATCTTTAAAAAGAAAGCAATAGGCCAAATGATTTCACCTGTGAGTGCTGCCAAATATCGAAGGAAGAAATGATACCAACGTTCCTCAGTCTGTTCTAGAAAATAGAAGAAAGGGAACATTGTCTAACTCACTGGGTGAGGTCATTTCCCCAATACCAAAGCCAGATAAGGACATTATAAGATATACTGCTGCAGGCCGATGTCTCCCATAAACAGGGATGCAAAAATTCTCATAACACATTAGTAAACTGAATCCAACAATGTACAAAATTAATTATATACCACATCCAACTACAATGTATTCCAGGTACAAAAGGCTGCTTCAACATTTGAAAAATCCGTCATTATAATCCACATCAGTGGCTCAAAGAGCAAATTGGTGACTATATGATCATATCAACTGATACAGGAAAAGCCGTTTGACAAGTCCAACACCCATTTTATGGGAGGAAAAAAACTCTAGGTGAACCACAAAGAGAAAGAACTTCTCACTCACTGATAATGGAAATGAAAAATGGCTCAGCCTCACTAGAAGACAAGCTAACAATTATGAAACTAAATATAGTCTTATCATAAAACCCAACAACCTCTCTTTCACAGTGGTCCGCTCTCACTCTGCAGAGTGTACATCTTTTCCTACTTTTAACTGGCCACACTCATACTGCAGAGCATGTTTCTTTTCGTTTTTCTTTTTTTTTTTTTCTTTTGTGCTGGGGATTGAACTCCGGGCCTTGTGCTTACAACGCAAGCACTCTAACCACAGAGCTAACTCCCCAGCCCCTCTTTTCCTACTTTTAATAACTCTCTCCCATAAAAAAGAAACCAAGAATCGCATTCCTATGTATTTACCTAAATGGTGTGAAAACTTCACAACTACAAAAACCCACACATAGATGCTTATAGCAGCTGTACGCAGAATCCCCCAAAACTAGAAGCATTCAAGATGACCTTCAAGGCATGAGAAGATAAAGTATACCCCATAATGGAATATATTATTTAAAAATAAAAAGAAATGAGCAAATAAGCCATGAAAAGTCACAGATGACTCTTACAGGCACATTGTTTAGTAGAAGAATCCAGTCTGAGAATGCTAATATGTCATGTGCTTCATAATGATGCTTGGGTGAGTGACAGACCACATATACAATGGTGGTCCTATGACATTATAATGGGGCAGGAAAACTTCTATCCCTAGAGACACGGTGACCATAGCACAGTTTACTGTAGCATGGTACATTGTTAATGTGTTGGTGATGGTGCTGGTAAACCTATTGCATGGCCAGTGGTGTAAGTTTAGCACATATAGCTATGTACAGTACATAATAGTTGTGTTCGTTTTCCATAACTGTGACAAAGTACCTAAAAATAACAATTTAAAGGAAGAAAATTTAATTTGGTTCACAGTTACAGAGGCTTCAGTCCATGGTTAGGCAGTGCCATTGTTTTTAGGCCATTGGTGAGACAAAAACATGGTGGACAAACATAGTGGAGGAGAGCTGAGTGCCTCCTAGCAGTGAGGCCAGAGAGAGAGAGAACAGAGAGGTGGGGAGACTGGGGCCGAGAAATAACTTCCCCAACTGTGGTACTAGTGACTGACTTCCTCTCACTAGGTTGCATTTCCTGAAGTTTCCACCGCCTCCCAATAATGCTGTCAGATTGTGAAATTATTGGTGGATTAATCCATTGAAAAAGTTAGAGCCATCAAAATGAGATCACCATCAGGCGAATTCTGCCACAGAGCTTGTGGGGCACATTTCAGATCCAAACTATAATAATATTTGATAATGACAATCAACAAATGTGTTACTGTTTTGTGTGCTTACTATATTATATATTTTATTATTTTTTTAGAGTGTACTCCTACTTAGAGGGGAAAAAAGTTAACTATAAAACAGTCTCGGATTCAGTGTGGTAGCACACACCTGTAATCCCAGCGCCAGAGAAGCTGAAACAGGAGGATCGCTGCAAGTTCGAGGCCAGCCTGAGCTACTTAGTGTGTTCAAGGCCGGTCTGAACCACATAGCAAGCCCCTGTCTCAAAAGAAAAACTAAAGAATAAAAATAAATTGTAAGAAATCCTCAGGGAAATCCTTCCAGAGATGTTCCCAAAGACAGCATTGTTATAGGAGACGTTGTCAGGTCCACGCACGTTACAGGCCCTGAAGACCTTGCAGGGGAACAAGATGTGAAACAGTGATGCTGATGATTCTGAGTCTGTGTAGGTTTAGGCTAATTTGTGTGGTTTTGTGTCTGAGCTTTTAACAAAACATGGAAAAAGTTTTAAAATATATATATAAATATTTAAAATCTTACAGAATAAGACTATAAAGAAAATATTTCTGCACAGCTGTGCAATGTATTTCAAGCTCTTATTACAAAAAAGGCAAAAATTTAAAAATTAAAAAGTTTACAAAGCAAAAAAAATTGTACTAAGCAGAAAATGCCTATCAAAGGAAGAAAAAAAATTATAAATTTCGTGTACAGTGTTTAATAAAGTCTACAGTATTGTATAATACTGTCCTAAGTGTTTACAGCAAAGGCTGGAAAAATGTCATGGTTTGTGCCTAAATGTCCCCCAAAGCCTCATGCAGTCATAGATGGGACTTTTTCAGAGGTGGCTTAATCTAAAGTATGTGATGCTGGGATTAAGGGCATGTGACTACTAAATCCATCCACTGATTGGTTTGGCACCCAACCAATAGATACCAATAGATACCTAATCCCAGCAGCCTGGATAAGATACAAGTGGCAGAAAGAAGCTGCTTAGGTCCCCTGCTTGCCTTGCTGCCTTCTGCCTGCCATGCCACTCTGCCTTGGAGCCAGCCAACTGTGGACTGCAACCTGTAAGTTATAAACTGGAGCAAAATAAACCTTTCCTCCCTTAACTTTGGGAGTTGGATATTTTGTCTCAGTGACAAGAGAAAAGAAGCTAAGACAGTGAACAATAAAATAAAGTAGCATGAAGTTATAACCCAGAGTATAAAATAAATAACTGTTAAGAAAAATGGTTAATTTAAAAAAAAAAGAAAAATGGTTAATTTTAAAAAGCAAGAAAAGACATCTCCTATGCAAAAGAATGTCGAAGAATCTAGGGTGCTAGCTCCCCCCAGAGACCACGCCCAGCCACCTGCCCCAGCCTCTGCTACCACCACTGACCGCAGCCTTCCCCCAGTATGCTGCTCTCCTTCTTCCCAAAATCTAGATAGTCCCATCAATTGTGATAAAGAAGAGTTTTAAATGACGCTATTTTTCATTCTAATACTGGAGTTCATTTCTAAGAGCAAACCTCTTTTCCTTTCTAGAAGCTCCTTTCAATTTTTCACTAAAGCCTAAATCATCTTTGTCACTAAATTTGTATTGTTAAGATGCAGAAATAAACCTAGATATGTCTCTTTTCCATAAAGAACAATTATGGACTTGGTGATGCAAGGGCCTCTTAGTTTTATTTTTACTTATTTTTATCTGGAAAGTACAGTTTGCTCTATAAGTAAATCCATTGGTCTTCTGCTTAAAAAAAAAAAGTTGAACTTCTTGCTTTCTCAAATGTTCCAGAGTAAAGCTTCAATAAATCAGGCTCTGACTTGTCATTTAAAAAATAATGGCAAATAATTTATATAGATACTCCATCTACCCTCACCACCCTCAAGGAAATTAAACATAACTTCCCAATTATTTTACTTAACCTATTCATGTTGCTATAACAAAATACCATAAGCTGGGTGGCTTATAAGCAAAAAAATTGTATTTCTCACTGTTTTGGAGGCTGAGAAGTCTAAAACCAGGATACCAATAGAGTCAATGTCTACTGAAGACCCATTTCCTGGGTCATGGGTGATGCCTTCATGCTGGTCTTCATGTGGTAGGAGGGCAAGGCAGTTCTCTGGGGCCTGTAATCCCATTCGGGAGGAGTCTGCCCTTGTGACCTCATGCCCTCCTAATACTGTCATCTTGGGAGTTAGGATTTTAACATGTGAATTTGGGGGAACAAAAACATCCTGACTACAGCACCTCTTCCTACGTGTGGGCTGAGCACAATGACTTCCCTCCTACAGTACGGAAAGGTAGGAATACAGCTGAGACCTGACAAGCATGACCTTCTCCAGGTGGTCAAGGTGAACACCAACAGTGGTAATTGTGTAGGTAGCACAGAGCCTCTTTGACTTGCCATGGGATTCTGCTCAAAGAAACCCATCACAAATTGAAAATATTCTAAGTCAAAAATGCATTTAATACACCTAACCTGCAGAACATCATAACTGAGCAAGCTGGCACACTGTGCAGTACTGATTCTTTCCTGGCATGATCACATGGCTGACTGGGAGCTGCAGAATGCTGCCTGCTGTCCGGCATCGCAGGAGAGTGTCCGTGACTACATGTCGTTAGCCTGGGAAAAGATCAGAATTCAAAATCAAAGTATAGCTTCTCCTGGGTGTGTATCACTTTCACAACACTGTGAAGTCGAGAAATCATAAGTTGGACCAGTGTAAGTCAGGGACCATCCAAGTACGCCCCTTTGATATGATGTGATGGAAATGGCACTTTACACTGATAGTCTTCCCGCAAAAATACATAACCACCATCTGAGCACAAGAAGAATGTGAGACAAAGTCCAGTGACGAATCCCACTTTAAGGCCATTGTACAAAATCCCCAGCCAGCACTCTTCAAAATTGTCAGTCACCAAAACAAAGACAGTCTGGAAAACTGTCATAGCCAGGGGGAGCCCAGGGAGACATGACAAATAACTGCAACACGGCATCCCGGATGGGAGCCCAGGATAGAAAGAAAGGACATCAGGTAAAAATGAAAGAAAAAAAAATGTTTAGGCTTTTCAAACAGGGTCTCACTCTGATTCAGGCTATCTTTAAACTCACTATGTAGCCCAGGCTGGTTGCCAACTCGCAGTGATCCTCCTGCCTCAGCCTCCCAAGTGCTGGGATTACAGGTGTGCACCACCATGCTCGGCTGAAAGAAATTTCAATAATGTACGAACTTTAGAAGTTAGTAATATATCAGTATTTGTTCATGTATTATAACCAATGGACCTAATATAAGAAGTTAATCATGGGGGGCTAGCTTCATAATTTTTCTACAAACCTAAAACTTTATTCTAGAATAAAAAGGTTGATTTTTAAAAGAAATAATCGAGAAAGAGAATGCATGTGCAGACAGCAAGAGTGTAAAGAGTAAAAGATCTATATATACTAGGAGAGTGAGTAATTCTGAGTTGACCCACATGAGGCCTATCAGAATCTGCATAGTCACACAAATGCCAGAAGATGTAAAGCCTCATCACTCAAAGTAAGATAGCTGGGGCTGGGGATTTAGCTCAGGGGCGAGAGCGCTCACCTTGCAAGCACGAGGTCCCAAATTTGATCCCCCGCACCAAAAAAAAAAAAAAGTAAGATGGCCAGCAGCACAGCACCAGCAACCTTCAGAAATGCAGAATCTCGACCCCTCCTAGAACAGAATCTGCATTTTAACAAGATCTACAAGTAATTTACATGTACCTGAAAACATGAAAGGCCTTGGCTTGGAGGTGGCAAATATGAAATGTCTATTGATCACCTGTCTTCCCCCACCCCCGCCTCGTCCCAGAAAAATTCTTCTATTTGTAAATCTCAAGAAGTCAGTGTTTGTGACAGACATATTTACTGCAAGATTTGATGAACTTAATCTTCTACAAAGATTCTTACCATGAAAATATTCCCAGCAGGACAAATTTCAGGCTAGACCTCTAAACAAAGGTAGCACCCTTAGACTTAATTCAAATTTCTAGTCAGCCACTCTCCAACTTATGGGGCTTGCCTTTTAAAACTATAAATGTGTATCAATCAATTCACAGTATTTACTTATCTTTTTGGTGCTGGGGATTGAACTCAGGGCCTTGTGCTTGCTAGGCCAGCACTCTAACCACTGAGCTAAATCCCCAGCCTGATGCACAGTATTGACATAGTCCATGAGTTTTCTCCAAAAGAGAATGAAAACTCTTTCTCTCTTTTCAGGTGGAAGGATGCTCACCTCCGTCTACAAGGGGAAAATCAAGCAAAGTAATTACAGGTGGAATAGGAGCTACAGCTCCAGATTACTCTCAGGAAACATTTCTTAGTCTAAATGCACTTTTTAATTAGCTCTTCCAATAGCATCATGCTAATTGGCTAATTTGGGAATGATATGAGACCCTGTGTGCTTTAAAGAAAATCTGTTTGTTGATATATTTGTTTGCAGCTGAGACTGTCTTATTGCTGGCGGGACAGAAATTATTAAAACAGAATCACCTGCTTACTTTAACCAATTTTTTTTTTTTAATGAACACACACGAATTGGATTATCCCTAGGGTTTCAGGAGGAATTATTAGCATTTTGAGTGATGGGAAATTGCCACTTAGCCGGGAAATAAATGAGCTTTAAATAGATATCATTATTTTTACAAGGTTATTATTGTAAATGTTTCATCATAAAAGAAATACCCTTTTTTAATTTTATTTTAATGGTACATTTTAGATGTACATAAGAAATGCCCTTCTACTCTATTCTCATTGTTAGTTTATGATTGGGGCGTGAACCTCTAACTATCCCAGCTTTTCACATCAAGCCTTGGTGAGTTTTTGTAAGTAGTTACTACATAAAATAAAATTGGCCCAAATAATATTTCTGAGTTTCACAACTTGTTACCTATGGTGTAAACAAAACTGTATGAAGCGTATTTACCTGGGCTAGGAAATAGTGGATTTTAAAAGGTTTTGTAGTTTTAATATATTTTACTATTAATAAGGCTATTCCTGAACACTATAGAAACCTGATCGAGGTGCGAATACTTGGATATTTATGTCACACCTGAAGATGGCACACTGCTTTACTTGTTCACACTCAGAGATGACATTTCATGACCTAAACTTCCTATCCTCGTATTTAAAATGTTCTTTTCCAGCCTAATTCCTGCCACTAAATCATGAGAGAAAAAACTGCATGGATCACCCCGAATTTTGCAAAGTGACAGGTAAACAGTCTCCTTCTTCCGGTTCACCAACCTCTTTCTACAAAGTAACGTTGAGCTGGCTGCTGCTACTCTACAGGTAACTAAGGTTCTTAGGTAACTTTAGAAATGCGAGGGTGCCCCCTACCGTTAGAAATGAGAAATACATCTTCGCCGCTGCATTCAGAGAACAGGATTCTTCCAAAAGTATGTTTAAACAGAGCACAGATAAGCAATGATTATTAGTCACACAAATGCATGGGTGGATAGACGGACAGATGTACATATTGATGGATGGATAGGAGATAAAAGTATACAGGAAACCCACCTGTGAAAAAGTTTAAAATGTTATAGTTAGAAGCTACTTCGTGCATGTGTAGCTTTAGTCATAATTTTAAGGAAATATGTAACACCTCCGTGTGTGTGCGTGTGTGCGTGTGTGTGTGTGTGTGTAGTCTTCTTTTTTTACAATGTCAGTGTCCGTGTAGGTGATTCATTTACTTAACACCAGATTTATCACTTCTTGAAATCCTCAGTGATTCTGGTCTCCATCTTTAGTTACTCAGGCCTAGTGTCACACCCTAAAAGTTATTACCAACAACTACTATTTTCATAATCTCACTTGCTGGCATACTATCATCAACTCCTACTATTTTAGTTTTGTTTTTGTTTTGTTTTGCTTTGGTTTGCTTTGTTTCTGCTGTACTGGTGATTGAACCCAGGGGCACTCACACTGACTTACATCACCAACCCTTTATCTTTTTTTAATTGTGAGACAGGGTCTTGATAAGTCTCTAAGTTATCCCAGCTGGGCTAAAACTTGTGCTCCTCCTCCCTCAGCTTCCAGAGTGCTGGGATTATAGGCGTGTAATCTTTTAAAAATATGGGAGATGTTATGGTACATTTGGTATTGGCAGGAATCGTAGTGGAGGACAAAGTTGGGATGCTTGAGTGAGGGCGAAATGTTGGGAGAAAAGTTCTTAGATGAGAATAGAGCTGGGTAGAAGCAGAGGGGTTTGGTCAGACTGCCGCCCACTGAATGGGAGGGCAAGAACGCAGAGTGCATGCCCAGAAAGGGTCATCCACTGGTGGTGAGGAGGTGGAAGGTGTGCTGAGGACTGGAAAAGAGATGAAACAGAACGAAAAGATTCAGACTGAGACAGTAATTGATGAGGGAAGTACACCAGGATTGCCATTCCTCTTCAGTTTGTGATTATAAATTTAAAGAGACTGATTACTTGGTTTCTTGATTTTGCGTTTTCTTTATATGCAATATTAGATTTTAGATTAGGAATAAGCAAAGATAGGAATTTGGCTAGGGTTGCCATTTTATTTGCTGAATAAGATGTTAGAAAGGAGAGGCAAAGGATTCGAGTTCATACGAAGAACAAGATTTTAGTGATATACCAGGGAAACAAAGATGTGTAAGGAGGAAGTTCAGAAATGAGATAGTACTGCAAAAATGTCAGGGCCTTCAAACGGCATTGAAAGTTGTTATTTCTTTCCTTTTCAAAGCACCTGCTGTGGCGAAGTGCATCCTGTTGAATGAATGACTCCAAAAAAATATTAAGACTACAAAACTAATCACAGATCACCAGTGGAAAATGGGAGCTTACTTTTTCATCTAAATTTCACGCTTTTTTTTTTTTTTTTTTTTGGTAGTGCTGGGGATCGAACTCAGGGCCTTGTGCTTGCAAGGCAAGCACTCTAATCACTGAGCTAAATCCCCAGCTCATGCAGTTTGATAGATAACTTAGTCAAAACTCGACACAAATGTTCCAATATTTATTCTTCTTCTAGTATTCTGTGATTATTACATACTATTCTCATCATTTAATGTAGTCCTTATAGGTTTTCATTAATTCCCTAAAGATTCATTGAGAGACGATTATATTCTAAATGAGGGAAATCCACAGAGTTTTCAAATTTAGATTATGTCCTCAGGAAAACTATCCAATAAACAGAAGAGACAAGTATGTAGCTAATTATCACACAAAATACAAAGTGATCATTGTCTTATGAAGGTATAGAGAGAACAAAGTGAATTTATGGGAAAGGCAGATTGTTTTCACCTAAAAAATATTGTGGCAAAAATAGATCTTTAAGGAATATATAGACTATATAGAGAGAGACGGTAAAAAGACTTTTTTATTTAAAATTATAGAAAAAGGAAGAAAAGGAAAGTTGGGCATAAAAATAGAAACAACAAAATGTGTACCGGGCCTATAAGGCACAGTAGGGGTTACTACAAGCAAGGCAGGATAGCAGTGGTGCTGGGGATGCAGCTTAGAATCTTCCATGGAAGGGAAAAGGGAGAGCCCTCTCCCTGGCAGCTCGGTAGAAAAGAAGAGGGTAAAAAGACTTTTTTCTAGGAGAAAAATATGAGCATGGTAGAAAGCAATCATAGGAACACCATGTGTTTCGTGTTTTTGCAGAAGCAAAAGACAATAGAAAAGGAATGGTGTGAAATTGATCAAAGGAAAGTCGTAAAAGAGTATATCAGCCCCTAAAATGCTAAGCTTAAAATGTACATTTTACTCTCTACAGAATGGGCAAAGTATTAAAATTTTTAGGTATAGTAATGGCAAGATTGTACAGAATAGAATAGAAGAAAAAAAGACCAGAAGTAGGAAACAATCAAAGGAACAGGTGACGTACCATAAGGATTATGCCAGTAAAGAAGAGATGGTGACGGATCACGGATATTCCAGAAACTGAACAGTTTCTGAGACGACCCCCAGGGGCTTGAGAGGTCCCGTCGCCCCCAGTAGGAGTGCAGGGCACCGAGGTGGTGCCTAACCCGGGCCTGACTCTCCTCCGACGCAGAAGGTTGAAGGAGAGTCAGATTGAGACCAAAGTGCCAAAGCAGAAGTAACTTTTAATAAAGTAAAAGCAAGTCCAAAGCTGCTTTCTCTCACCAAGAAAAGCAGGGCTGCCTGAAACTGAGCCACCATTGGTCACAGGCCCATTACACAGCTCCTACAGGTCTTGACTAGGGCCCACCCTGACTTTCTCAACTGAGGGTGTCACTACTTGATTGGTCAATTGGCTTGTTACTAGGGAACATGGCGAAGGGTCTCTGGGGACTTTCTTCTAGGATCTGGGGTCAAATTGTTTCTTTCTATCTTCTGTAAAAGCAACCTTGCGAGGTACAGCATAGAGAGGAAGTATGACCACAGGCTGTCATTCTTGCTGGCAGCATCAACCACAAGTGGCCACAGACTGCCATCCTTGCTGGCAGCGTTAACCACAGAAGCTGCTGCAACCTGCTTTTGCCCCTAATAAAGTGCCCTATTTCTCTTCTCCGGGGGCGGGGAGGGGCCTCCCATTCTAGCCCTGCCTAATGTTTCTCCTCCCTCTACATTTTGATTTTTTAAAAAAGCAGCAACACAGAACTGGTGGCTTGGTACTAGGGTCAGCGCTAAGTCTAATACAAAATGAAATAATATGTCAGTTTCCCCCAACCAATCTATAAATGTGACACCTCTTAACCAAAATCCGAACAAGATGTTTGTATAAACTGATTATAAAACTCAACAAATCAATTCTGAAATTGAGAAAAGCAAAGCAAATTAATTAGAACAGTCAAGAGATTCTGAATAATGAGCAAAGTTAGAGGATTCACATTAACTGATTCCAAGACTTACTATAAAGCTACAGTAATCAAGACAGTGTGATACTGATGGAAAGATAAACACATAAGTCAGTGAAACAGCACAGAGTCTATAAACAAACCCAACACACACACACACACACACACACACACACAAAATTAATGATGTATGCCTTAAGTATTTCAACATAAGGATAATCCTTTCAAAAGTAATGCCGAAACAATTGAAAACCCATAGAAAACCTTTGAGATTGTGAATTAGGCTAATCTTTTGCAAAGAAGACACCAAAAACACAATCCATAATTGAAAATTTTAATAAATTGGGCTTCATCAAAATATAAAACTTCTATTCTCCTTTCTCATCCCCCCAGAGTGCTAGAATTCCAGACAGGAGAGGCAGCAGGTTCCCAAATTTGAGCCTTGCCTGGGAAACTTACTGACAGAGTGAGAATCTATCTCAAAATTTAAAAATTACAAAGTGGGGCTGGGGCTATAGCGCACTTGCAAAGGCCCTGGGTTCAATCTTCAGTACCAAAGAGGGAGAAAAAACTTGTATTCTTTGAAAGACATAATTAAAAAAGGAAAAAAAAAAAAAAGCAAGCTTGGTATGGTGGCACACACCTGCAATTCCAGTTATTCAGTAGTCCAAGGCAGGAGAATTGCAAGTTAACACCAGTCTGAGCAGTTTAACGAGACCCTGTCTCAAAATAAACATTTTGAAAAGCTGGGAACGCAGCTCAGTGGTGGAGTGGCCCTAGATTTCACTCAGAGAAGAGAAGAAAGGGAACATTAACCAAAGACAGAAGGAAACATCTACAAAACACGCATGTGATAAAAGACTTGTATCCAGAATGTATAAAGAACTTTTAAAGCTGGGTGTGGTGCCACATACCTCTAATCCCAGCACTCAGGAGCCTGAGGCAAGAGGATTGCTGTGCATTCAAGGCCAGCCTGGACTACATAGCGACCCTGTCTCTAAAGGTAAAAAAAAAAAAAAAAAGTACATAGTGACTTCAAGGCCAGCGTAAACTAGGCAACAAGACCCTGTCTCAAAGAAACGAACAAAAGTAAATAAAAATTAAAATTAAAAAAATCTCTTGAAACTCAATAACAGAAAAAACAAGCCAATAAAAAAATGGGCAAAATATTGGAACAGAAATTTCACCAAAGCAAACATATATATGACCAATAAGCCCATGAAATGATGCTGAGCATTAATAATCATTACAGAAATGCAAATTAAACCACATTGTGTTATTATTACATACCTGCTAGAATGCCTACAATATATTCTTCATTGATGATACCACATGCTGGCAAGGATGCCCTGGGATCCTCATGAGTTGCTGGTGAAAACGCAGCGTGATATAACCATTTTGGAAAACGGACTTTCAATTTCTTATGAAGTTGAACATATATCTAGCACACTGCCCACAATCCTGCCCATAGATAAATGACTTTCTCCCAAGAGAAATGAAAACTCACATTTACACAAAACTTTTTCATGAGAATTTATCACAGCTTTATTCAGAATTCAAAGAAAAAAACTAGAAACAACTCAAATGTCTTTCTTTAAAAAATGGATAATCAGGACTGCTGAGTGGTGAAAAGAATGAGTCACTGCTGATCAACGTAAAAACAGGAATTGAGCTCAAATACTGCAGAGATCCTTCGTCTAACGACCGAGTTCATTAAAAGAGTCAGTCACTAAATGAGGACTTGTGTGTAGTGTGTACATTACAATATTCAGAGCAAAGAAACAGTCAAAGGAAACTCCACCTTGATGACTTTGGTCTTATTTGCATAACTTTTACATGCAGGACTGTAATGTATAACAGAACCTAAAACTACAGAACTGTATCTACAGAACATTCAGCAAAAATTATAGTACTCTGGGGCTGGGGATTTAGCTTAGTGGTTAGAGTGCTTGCCTCACAAGCACAAGACCCTGAGTTCGATCTCTGGCACCAAAAATAAAAAAATAAAAAAATTATAGTACTCTATAAACAAGGTGTACTGTACGAAAAATGACACTGAGTCTCTATAAACATGATGTGCAGAACAGTACAAAAAAAAAAAAAGATGGGTCATAAGTCCAAACAGTGCACCTTGGTCGTAAGTCCCAACAGTTGTTAAACATGTAGGCCGTGAGATGAGGAATGTCCGTGCAACGTGAAGAAGCCAGTCTCAAAAGATACACACTACATGGTTCCGTTTATATGACATTCCGAAAGTGGCAAAATTAAAGGAACAGAAAGTGAATCAGTGGTTGCAATGGGCAGCATGGGGACGAGGAGATGTTTAATATAAAAAAACAGAATTTGGAAGAGTGATGGAACACTTCTGCATTTTGCTTGTGATGGTGGTTATACGACGTGTTTGCATTTGTCAACACTTATTAAATTGCACATTTATAAGACTGCACTTTGCTGTATGAATCAGTAGATGATACCTCAATAACTTTACTAATATTATTTATCAGATCAAAAGCAAGCACCTAAAAATAAATCTACTAGAAGATGTGTAATCTCAACGTGGAAAATTAAAAGCATTACTAAGAAAAGCTACATAAATACATGAATGTATCATATTTATTGTGTAGAAGTCAAAGCTTTGCAACCCCTCCAAAAAAAGTCACAAAGCTGGGAATGGTGGTGCCTGCCTGTAATGCCAGCACTCAGAAGGCTGAGGCAGGAGGAACTCTGTGAGTTTGAGGCCAGCCGGAACTACATAGTGAGACCCTGCCCCAAAAAACAAACAAAAAAAAATGTAGCTCCTCCAAGTTGATCTTTAGATTTAATGCAATCACAATAAAAATTCCAGCAGATTATATATGTGCATTTAAGAAAAACAAATAAAATGAGGATCTGTGTTTAAAGCATAGAACAAGTCATAGAGACCAGGCATGGTGGTACAAATCTGTAATCCCTGCAATTATGAGGCTGAAGCAGGAAGATCATGAGTTTGAAATCATCCCAGGCTATATATAGACACATTTGCCTCAAAAAAAAAAAAAAAAAGCAAGTAACAGACATGCCACAATAGATATTTCTGAACTACCTAGCACAGTAAACCAATGAGAAATGTCAAATTTACCAAAGTCAATAGTGGAGTCCACTTAGTAAAATAAGAATCATAGAGATGAAGGAAGAACTAAGAAGAAAGCAATATAATGGTTATATTACTAGGTAGAGAACACAATGCTACTTAAAGTGGGTGGGATGAGCTAAGTCCTGAGCTAGGCCTTTTGATTCATATTTACTGACCTAAAAATGTGCCAGGTGCTTACATATTCTCTATTTCCATAACTATCAAAACGAACTTCCAAACTGATAAGGCAGCCATAGCTTTTCCCTTTAATGGATGAAGAAGCCACAGATTTATAAAATGGGGTGTTTTTTAAAGTCATAAATTCCAGTGAATGACAGATTTATTATTTAGATGCAATGTTTCCAATTTGCTGCTCCGGAGGGATCTGATTGGGGAACCAAAATCACTGAGTATCATAACGCTTTACAATTAGAATAAGTAAAGCATGGGAGAAGGAAGGCTAGGGATTTTGATTTGCTGCAAAAGAAAATCCAGGAATCAGCACTAAGTGTCTGATGAAACACAATTTGAGAAAGGCTTGTCATTTTACCAAATAGAGTAGTAGGAAAATCTAAATAATGAATTAGAAATATCAAAGGCATGAAGCTGATTAAAATTATAATTCTTCATACTTTATTGATATAGCCAAAGGACATAAATGCAAGTCACAAGATATCCATATTATCCTATGTAAAAAGAAAATTCCTAGCCTCATATTCCTCATAGCATCCTGAGCACCATGTGCAGCCATATACAACCATTTTATTTCAGCAGTTTATGAGGTGGAATGAAGCCGGGTTCACAATCAAGCCATTGGCTTTTTGCTAAGCCTTCATCAAAAATGACTGCAGTTCACACTTGCTGGGCTCAAAATGTTTCTTCAGTGACAGGATAGCATGTGCAAACAAATGACATTGAGCAAACAGCAGAGACTCCAGCCTTAACTAAAGGTAAACCAGAAAGTTTCCCATTGATCAGACATTAAGAAAGACAACCTTGATAAAGTCCCAAGGGGGCCTTGATGAAATTCTCAGCCAGACATCTGGCAGCACACACAAGCCAGATGGCTTATAAGAGACAGAGGAGGCCTCTGAGTGCTGCCTGCTGCGACGTAGCTGTAAATCTCAGTAAAAACACCAGGCACGCCCTAGAGATGGCAGTGACCTCAGCTGATGGCGTGCTGCTGAGAACTAATAATCATCAGTGAAGGAAAGAATTCCATTCTAGCCAGGCAGGGTGATGCACAGCTGTAATCCCAGCACTAGGGAGGCTGAGGCAGAAGGATCAGCGAAGTTCAAGGTCAGCCTGGGTTATACAGTGAGTTCAAGGCCAGCCTGAACTATATAGTGAGACCCCATCTCAAAAATAAAAAAACTCTCAAAAAACTTAACACTAAAAAATTGAATAGCCCAATCAATAAATGGACAAATGAACTGAACTCTCAAAAGAAAGACAAATGACCAATTAGTACTTGTATATGAAAAAAATGTTCCACATATTTAACCATTAGGCAAATACAAAGCAAAACCACACTGAGATTCCATCTCACCCCAGAATGGCTCTCATCAAGAATACAAAAAACAAAAAACAAAAAGAATGCAAAAAACAATAAATGATGGCAAGGATGTGGGGAAAAAGAAACACTTCTACACTGTTGGTGGAAATGTAAATTAGCACAACCACTATGGAAATCAGTGGGAGATTGCTCAAAAAACTAAAGTTACCATTTGATCCTACCACACCACTTCATGATATATACCTGAAGAAATTAAAATCAGAGTGCTATAGGAACCTCTGCATGCCCATGTTTATTGTAGTACAATTCACAATAGCCAAGATGTGGAACCATCCCAGGTGCCCATCAACAGATGAATGGATACAGAATATGTGGCATATGTACATAATTGGGTATTATTCATCCATAAAGAAGAATGAGGCTGGCGATTTAGCTCAGTGGTTAGAGTGCAAGGCCAAGAGTTTGATCCTCAACACCAAAAAAAAAAAAAATTGTCATTGGTGAAAAAATGGATGAAACTGGAAATCATTCTGTTGAGCAAAATAAACCAGACCCAGAAAGACAGATATCACATGTTCTCACTAATATATGGAATCTAAAAAAGATGCAATGAAGGCAGAAAAAAGACTATTATTAGAAAAAGGGAAGGGAATAGGAATGAGGTTTAAGAGGAGGGTAATAGGGGAGATGGAGATGATCAAAACATACACACTGAAACTCAGTATTTTGAAAAATTAATAGATACTAATAATAAAAAAAAGAAAGAAAATCAAAAGAAAAGCAGAAAATGGAACCACTCTAATAGGCCAAGCATAGAAAACCAAAGGTGCAAGTGAGGATAAAGTGTCTTTAAAAAAAAAACTTCAGAGCTGGGGATTTAGCTCAGTGGTTAGAGTGCTTGCCTTGAAGGCACAAGGGCCCGAATTCGATCCCCAGCACCGAAAAAAGAAAAAAAACTTCAGAAAAAGAAAATATATATAAAAACTTCAGTTGTGGATTCAACCCCTACTGGCACCTGTTTGATACAGGGAAACACACTATCCTGGTATTATAATAATAGCACTTGCATCAGTGTCACATTTGTACACCAAAGACCCAAAGCACAAGGGAAGGAAGGTTGCTCTAAACGCCCTCTAAAGCTGCTTCTAATGATGGGTCTGCTGTAGTCTCTTCAGATACATCCAGGACAGCATACTTCCTGGCTGTAGAAAGACACTAAGAATTAATGGTCATTATGTAGTTCTTAGAACTTTCCAGGTTTTGCTATTTAAATCCTGCTCCTTGTGATTGGGTTTGTTTTCCTCGGTTGCTAAAGACTAAAAACCTGCTGAGCTTAAGTCTTTTCCTACTGAAGCCTAATAATGAAATGGTGAAGGCAAAATTTTAGGAACTTGGAATCACAAACCAGACTGAATTTCAGACCACCAGCCAAAATGTGTGGAATTCTTCGGCCCACTGAACACTACCTACGCTCAAGGACCACTCTGAACTCCACCTTCGTTAGTGCTCAAGGTTAACTCTCCAGTCATTTGTCAAGTGCTTGGGTGGCTTATAGAAAACAATTTTTTAAATATTTAAATCCAAAAGCTAATTTATTAGCAATGCGTAGGGGTGTGAGTCCAATAGAGTGACTGCTGAATTTTAACCTATCTAAAATCGGAACGGGCAAGCACTTTAGCTGGACACAGATTTAAAAATTCTTTTATTTCAACTCATGAATTCCAAAAATATCACGTGGATTTTTTACACTTGACTCGGTCTGCATGCTGTAGCTCATCTAAAACGTTTCTGACGTTCTCAACACAAACTTCCCCTCTGTGGTGTTTTTTTGATGCAAGATTCCACACATTTTCCAATTCTTCTTCAGAAAGTTTGACGCCGATGTTACACAGTATCTCTGCAATCTAGGAAAAATATTTAAGGATAGACTAAAATACGCATGTTTTTAAAAACATATTTTAAAATATCTTTATAATATCTAAGGTTATGAATATTTAGGGGTTTTTTTATTTTTTCTTTTATTTTAATTTATTTACCAAGAACATGCACTGGTACACTGTAGATATACATTATGATCACATTCATCATAGTTAATTTGTACCTGTACATGATATATCTTGGTTCTCCCCCTTCCCCACCCCTCCTTTCCTCTCTCCTTCCTCTCCTTGTTTACAATAGTTTTATTTACATTTTTTTCTCTCTTTTTCTTTCCCTTACTTTTTCCTTCCTTTCCCCCTCTTCCCTCTCTAGTTCTCTTCCCATTTAAATATTATCTTTCTTAGGTTATGGATATTTATACCAAAAGGAGTGTGTGTGTGTGTGTGTGTGTGTGTGTGTGTGTGTGTGTAGGTAACTAGGTACTTGTATGAGCTTGTATATATATTTCAGGGTATGTGCTGCTGAAGCGAGCACTATCCAGCTCTACCAATGAATACACACAATTACTTTCAATTCTAAGTGTTTCTGATTCTTTTACAGAGAAGCAGTAAAATTCAAGTAAGAAGAGTAAAAGGGTAGATGATTTACTGGATTTGACTTTGATTCTAGTCATTTATTGTCATTATGTTTTTTACGTATCACAAGTAAGCTTCTTGAATATTTATTTTCTCTGCTTTAAATTTAAAAATAACAACAAAAATAAATAAATAAAAATAACAACAACAAATACACATACATGCATGAGAGAATGAACCCATGCACGGCCTTCACACAGAGCAACACACCCAGCCTTTTTTTATTTTTTATTTTTTATTTTGAAACAAGGTCTTGCTAAGTTGCTAAGTGGCCCAGTCTGGGCTCAAACTTGAGATCCTGCTGCCTTAACCACCTAGAGTGCTGGCATTACAAGTGTGCACCATCACATCCAGCCGGAAACAGGCAGAGGTATAAAAGGTATCTAACTGCCATGACTGTGCAAGCGCCAGAGAGATCATGTAGTTGTAACCAAGTGAGCACATTGAAAGCTCAGCACACTGAAAACCAGCACTTGGGTTACTGATAATCTCTCCGCAGTGATGACTATTAAAAGAGATGAACAGCTGGACATGCTGGCATATTCTTATAATTCCAGCCCTCTAGGAGGCTGAGTCAGGAAGACTGCAAGTTCAAGCCTGGCCAGGGCACCTTTGTGACTTAGCAAGACCCTGTCTCGAATTTAAAAAGGGAGGCGTGGGTGGGGCTGGGGACCTAGCTCACTGTGAAGGCCCTAAACTCAATCCCCAGGACAGCAAAAAGAGAAAAAAGAATGAATGAGAGGAGAGAATTTAAAAATGTGAAAACAAAAATTTAAAAAGAAGCTAAATATAAAAGAAGAAGTGTACTTACTGTGAAGAATAATACAGAAAAAAGGGGAAAATGAAAAAAGGTGAACAGGAAAGCTGAATAAATAGAATAGTTGTAGAATATGTCTATGAAACAGCAACAGAATGTCAACGATTAAAAGATCCCCCAGAGTAAAGGGATTGAAAACGATCACGATATGTTACATGCCCAGACGCAGTGATGCGCGCCAGTGATGTGGCGCTCCAGGAGGCAGAGGCGAAAGGACTGCAAGTCTGAACACAGCTTGGGCAGCTTAATGAGAACCTGTCTCATCCCCAGATTTTAAAAGAGGAGCTTTTAGACTGACTGAGGGAAGTGAAAACAGTCAAGGAGCGTCTGTCCCCTTACCACACAGAGGAGGCTGGGCGCCTCCTTTAGAGTCAGCCGTCAGGCCTCCTCGGCTGAGTCTCCCTGCCTGTCTCCCCTGCCTCAGTAGGAATGAACTGCAGAATTGAATCTGTCCCCAGTCAAGCATGGTGGCACAAGCCTTTAATCCCAGCATTCCAGAAGGCCGATGCAGGAGGATCCCAAGCCAGAGCCCAATCCAGGTAATTTAGCAACTTAGCAAGATCCTGTTTCAAAATGAAAAACAAAAAAGGGCCTGGGATGTAGCTCCATGGTGGAGCACTTGCCTAGCACACATGAGGCCCTGGGTTTAATCCCGCAAACTGAACAGAAAAAGAAAAAAAAAAATAAGATACGTGGCTTGGCATATGGTGTGGCAACAGAACAGAATGTTTCATTTATTTATTTTTAGTGTACAATTTTTTTTTTTAGTATACAATTTTTTAAATCAATGTTTCAGGTAATCTAAGACATACAGTATCATTGGACAGAAAAGATGGTAGAGTGGCCTACTCTTTGATTTTAGAGGCCCCAAGGCCATAAAGATACTGATAGAAAAAAAGGCTGATCCTTTTCCCTTTTCCCAATTAGGAACAGGATTGAATGTTTTAGAAAATACTTTGCTTTTTAATACATGGCCCGTCATGAATATATAACATGAATGAAAGGCTTCCTGTCACAGAATAAATTCTTTTTTATTAATATAAGTGTTTAATACATAATGTTAACATTCCTTGTGTGGAGTTGGTACGTGTACATAACACATTTTAATTCCTTTCTTATCCTTTTTCCTTCTCTCCTTCCCACATCCTCCCATCTCTTGATCCCCTTGCTTTTTTTGTTTGGTTTGGCTTTTTGTACATATTTGCTACATATTGTTTATATTCCTTGTGTGGAGTTGGTACACGTACATAAAATAGCCCAATTTATTTACTCATCCCTTATCACTTTCCTTCCTCCCTCTCCCTCTTGATCCCCTTCTCTTCCAGCAAAATAAAAGATAGGTAACAACAAGTAGGAAGATCGATCTTTCTAAGAATAAATTCTTATTCAATAAGTGCTCAGAAAAATAAATCGTACTAGAATGTCACAACCAAACTGAACATTACTCACTACTACTCCTATTTTGAGGGATCCTCTAAACATTTATCATATATAAACTCTAATTTTGAAAAGTCTTAAATAATAATAATTGATAAGTAAACATTTCCATCTTTGTTGCTATACCTCTTCTTTTGATCTGGCCTTGAAGAAGTCTCTTTCGAACACTCCTTTCTGGGCAAAGATTGTGGGATGTAATAAAGAATAAGCATTGCCTTCTTCACCATAATTAGTTCTATCACTGATGCGACGAACTCGAGGGGCAGGAATATCAGATCGAATGGTTGGAACGCCATGGATGGGATAACCTTGGCAGGGATGAAAGAAGACACACATTCTAAGGCCAAGCTGTATAATACAATAGCCAGTTGCCATGTGTCTACTGACTGCTCAAAATGTGGCTGTTCTCAATTGCAATGTGCTGTAAGAGTTAAATTCAGTCTTAGGGGGCTGGGATTTAGCTCAATGGTTAGAGTGCTTGCCTAGCAAGCACAAGGCTCTGAGTTCGATCCCCAGCACCAAAAAAAAAAAAAAAAAAAAATTCAATCTTAGTACAAAAGGAAGACTGCAAAGCCAGGCATGGTGATTTTTGCTATAATCCCAGCACTCAGGAAGCTGAGGCGGGAGGATCATCATAAGTTCAAGGCCAGCCAGAGCTACACAGTGAGGTCAAAGACAACCTGAACTGCATAGTGAGACCCTGTCTCAAAAAAAAAAAAAAAAAAGAAAAGAAAAATGCAAAATATTTAATGATTAATTGCTGAAATGATGTTTTGGTTATATAGTTTGTTTTAGAATATATGTATATCTAATATATTAATTTCACCCATTTCCATTTTAATTTACTACAAATCTTTATAATGCACAGATTATTCAAATCACATTTGTCCTGAACAGCAATATTCTCACGGGAGTGGCATGTTTCATTACACTAGAATGTATAACATGCCTATTAAAATCCAGTTAAAAAAATATGTAAATCCTTCATCATCGCCTTGGTTCAGGGAAGTGAACTTGAGCAGCCATAGTCTCTCTAAATAAACAGCATTCATGTTCCATTGTGAGATCCGGGTGTGTGATGGGTAATGTTGACTGTCAACTTGATTGGCCTGAGAGACGAAGACAAGGTGTTGCAGGTTGAACTGCACCCTCCCAAATTCACGCGTCAAAGTTCCAATCTTGGAGCCAGGCATGGGGACCTCCACCTCAAATCCCAGCACTTGGGAGGCTGAGGCAGAAAGGTCACAAACTTGAGGCCAGCTTAGGCTGCACAGTGAGTTCAAAGTCGGCCTGAACTACTACACAGCAAGACCCTGTTTCACCAACCCCCCCCCCAAAAGAATCATTTTACTGGGGTCATTATTAGCAGTTCAGCTAACATTTATGTGACTTTCTAAATGTTTAGAATATAAAATGAAGTGTAAGGTCCAAGGCCTCGAGGCGTGCATGGCCTAACACAGAGTGAGGTTGAGAATAATGAGAGGCCAAAGGACGCTTCGCTTCCATGTTTGCTGATCCCTTTACAACTTGACAAACACGGCGAGGTACTCACAGAGAGAGGGAACAGCTCCGACCACGGCACTGATCTCGGAAGAGCTTGTCTTGTAGCAGTCGGACACTCTGTCCCCCGGTCTCTGAAGCGTCCGGACGGTCTTTCCCGATCTTCCCGGCTCTTTCAAGACAATATCTTCAGGCTTTATCAGCAGAGTTGGTTCAGACTCTTCCACATTAGCTTCAGCGGGGTTTGCACAATCTGGTTTTCTACCTTTAAGAAAAATGGGAAGGGAAGAAAGCACGGAGGACTGAGCGAAGACAGAGCCGCCACCGAGGCTAACACAGCACGGCAGGTTCAGCCCGACGACGTCACGCCCGGACGGCTGAGCACAGCCAGCTTGCCCTTCCGCCACTGCCTTCCTTATCCCAAAATAAAGCGCGCAAATCTAAGAAAACAGAAGTGAGCCCAAATCCCATTCTTTTTCTTCCTCTTTTTTTTTTTTTTTTAAATTAGAGCTTATTCTCCTAACTTGAACTACCTAGTTGTTCCTGGGACTGCGGCACAGGGAAGGGCAGGAGGAAACATATTTGGAATTGAAAGTTCCACAGACTTGCTGGGGGCTGCGGACCGTGTACTGCGACACCCGGAGGGGTAATAACAGTTCACTGCGAGCTTAGAACTAACCCCCACTAACTAGCACACAAAGAAAGCCCGGGGCCGGAGTGTGTCTCGTTGGAAGAGGGTGTCTGCAGCTCGCACAAAGCCCTGGGTTCGATTCCCAGCACCAGATTCCGGCAGAAGAGCGAAGACACTATTCTCCGCCGGTTTGCTTTGGCTACTGCACAGATACCACTAGAGGGCACTGTGGTGTTTCAATCTCCAAAAGAACAACGTTCTGGGAAGTCCAAACCAGGTTTGCAAAGGCAAGTAGTGTACCAACATCAAAGAAGGGTGGGGCATGTGGCAAACCAAGAAAATACAAGCTTCAAATGGGCGGAGGGGCGCGCGCTTGTAATCCCGCCGTTTGGGAGGCTGAGGCAGGAGGATCATCAGGAGTTCAAGGCCAGCCTGGGCTACAAATGAGTTCAAGGCCAGCTGAACCTCGATAGCAAGACCGTTTCAAAAAGCAAAAAAAAAAAAAACAAAAAACAATAGGATAGGAAAGAAAACACATGCGTTTCTAAAGTGTGTACACGTTTTGCCATGAAAGCATTCAGATCCAGAGTTCCAGATCCTCTAACACTGGGCAGCCCCTGCACAACAAAAAGCAGAAATCTGAACCAAGTCTGAAAAACAGTTCCTCAGGAGACTGAAAACCACTGTCTCAGAGAATTTAGCCCCTTTCCTCCCAAAGACCAGTAAGACAGAATCTGATAGATGAAAATCATGGCGAAACATTCCTGGGCGCCCTCCGGACCTACTTGCTACTCACTTGCAGTTTCTACCCTCATATTTTAGAAGATAAAGTCCTCAAGAACTCTCCTGAAAATAGCTGAAGTTGGGATCCAAAAACCAAGAACAATTTGAAGATCTGTCTCATTTGTCAACAGGCATCTGCGTTCCCCCAATAGTTACTGAGTTGTTCCAAGAAGGGGGAAAGTGGCCTTCCCTGCTCATTTCTGAAAGGGTTGGGGTAGAGTTGTTTCCTGTAAAAAGCTTCATCAGATAGAGAAAACTCTGCTGCTGAGTGGATGGAACAGAGGGCTGTTATAGGCGACAGGGTTTACACCATCAATAAAGACCAACGTGTGCTTTGGTCCCTGCAGAAAGGCAGGACCCAGGAAAACAAAGCGAAATGGTAGTGTCTTTGCTTTATAGAGGAGATATATTCCAAGGAGAAAGCAAAATGTAAACAACCTTTTTAAAAAGTTAATCCTCTCTAATAATCGAGTTATGAAAATTAAAGCAAATGAGGTATCATTATGTGCCAACTAAATTATAATAATGTTTGAAATAACACTCAATGATAGCAAGATTGGAATAAAACCTTCTCACAGTGTAGGGTGATAAAACTGCAAATTGGTACAATCATTTAGAAAAGCAAAATGAAAAGAGAAAGAGTTACTTCTGGGACAATAATAACATTCATAAGAAATGAGATATAATTAGAAATAGAAAGCTTTTCAAGAGATGATAATCATAGCATACCCATATTACATTTAAAATATCTGGAAACAACCTAAATTTCAAAGAATGAAGAAATGATTTAGTAAATCATGGTAGGTAAGCATGAGGGAAGTGAAAATGGAATTTACAGAAACCATAAAAATATCTCTTCATTCCACTGAAATTTGAAAGCTAAAGTTTATTATCTTTTTTGTTTTTTATTTTGAAAGCTAAGTTTTAAAAAACCAAGCAAAAATGGTATGCCCATTGTTATTTTAGATATGTCTAAAATATATACATATACACATTTTCATACATGTACATCTCTATATTTTAATGATACAGGAAGATACTATGTAAACATGAAAACATTTGAATCAAAAGTAAAAATTATGGGTTTTTTTTGAAATTTTTGGTTTTTCGGGGGTGGTGCTGGGGATTGAACTCAGGGCCTTGCGCTTGCTAGGCAAATGCTCTACCACTTAAACTAAACCTCCCCCCTTCTTACTTTTATTTTGAGACTAGGTCTGATTAAATTCCCAGGTTGGCCTGGAATTTAGAATCATCTTGCCTCAGCTTCCCAAATAGCTGAGATTACAGCCAGGCACCACCACACATTTTTTAATAGTAATCCATGGTTCCAGGTTCAAAAGATACAAAAACATACATTAAAAATGCATGTCATTGCCTCCTTGCCCCTTATCCAGCTAATTCCCTCTCCCTGCAAATAACAGATGTTATCAGTGTCTTTCCTATCCTTCCATAGGTATTCTATGAATAAGCAAATAAATATGTATGTATGTGTACTTTTTTCTTTTTTATATATTAAAATTGGTAAGAGTTGAGTTCTCAAAAGAATGAAAATATGAAAGTCTACTGGAATTCAGCAAACTTCAAAAGTTAAATTCTTTTGCCAGGCGTGGTGGTGCACACCTGTAATCCTAGCATTCAGGAGGCTGAGGCAGGAGGATCCCCCCACAAGTTCAAGGCCACCCCGGGCTGCATAGCAAGTTCAAAATCAGCCTAAACTACATAGCATGACCCTGTTTCAAAATAAATAAATATAAAAATTAAATACCTTTAATAATGACCCTTTCTTCATACTCTTTAAGAAGCACACTGTCTTTCCAGTTAAGGAAATTTGCAAATTCCAGGTAGTTAATTGAGCCATCGTTATCCACATCACAGTAGTCAAACAGCTGGCTGAGGAGAGTCTCGTCCAAATGCAAGTTGGCCCTCTCACAAGCTTCCTGCAGCTCTGCTTTGTCTATCACCCCATCTCCCTTCTGTTAGACACAAAGCAAAAGGAGATGAAGTAAGAGCGCTGTCCGAGAGCGCTGAGAGAACAAGCCATTATTTTGTTTAAGTAAAAAGAAATAGTCCATCACATAAACTCATAGAATTTGTCTGTCTTCCCAAGAGAGGAGCTCAAGAGTGAGCCTTGAGTCAGCCTGATAAAGACAATCATTTCAGACCCTGATTGGAGCACAGTGTGGTTCAGGGCCTTTGTTCACTCCCTGTGCGTGTATGTGACGCTGAGGATCGAACCCAGGGCCTCACACGTGCAAGCACATGCTTTGTCACAAACTACACTCCCAGCCCCATGCTAGTTTAATCATTTTCTTTAAATTATGCTGTTTACACCGGGATGGCGCAGGTACAATCATGATACATGCCCGACATTTCATTTGACCCATGCTCTGTACTTTTGACAATTCTTTTACAGTTTTCCATGTTTACAAAGTTTTTAGCAGTTTCTGTGTTTCAACTGGGCCATAAATTGTCTTCACTTCATGGTGAGGTAGATTCAAAGACAGTTGCCTGGTTGTGCTTGGCAACACTCCTAAAGCCAAGACAGAGAGACTGAACCAGGCGCAGTGGCACATGCCTATAATCCCGGCCCTAGGAAGGATGAGGCAGGAAGATCACCATGAGTTTGAGGCCACTATGAGATATATAGTGAATTCGAAGTTAGCCTAAACTACAAAGTGAGACTGTATCCAAAAAAAAAGAACGAGAAAGTGCCAAACAACCAAGCCAGCCCCCATTGTAACAATTAAGATTCACTCTGGCAGGGCTGGGGATTTAGCTCAGTGGTTAGAGTGCTTGCCTAGCAAGCTCAAGGCCCTGAGCCCAATCCCCGGCCCAAAATAAAAGATTCGCTCTGGCCAAGTGCAGTGACACATGCCTGTACGTCCAGCTGCTCAGGTTCAAGAGGTACCCAAGCAACTTAGCTAGACTCCAGCTCAAAATAAAAAGTTTTTAAAAGGGCTGGGAATGTACCTCAGCCAAAAGCCCAGGGTTCAATCTCCAGTACTTAAAAAAATAAAATTAATAAGATTCGTTTTGGCAACGAGAGGAAGGGGAAAGTCTTTTCATAAAAGAATTAAAGACAGAAGCACCTACAATGAGCACAAATGGAGGGAAATTCATGAGGGCTTTGAGCAGAAACTTTGGCAAATGCCTTGGGAGATGAGGGGACAGAGCACGTGTTCATTAAGGAAGAATGGCAACAGCTGGGACATTGTGACCCTCAGCAACTCCTGCAAATATCAAACCAATTTTAAATCCATTCAGAGATGGTGATCAAGAGCTGCTTGAGGCTGAGGGTGCAGCTCAGTGGTGACTCTACCTAGCACGTGCTCAGGCTCTGAGTTCAAGCCCCCATTGTTTTAAATTACTTTCTTATTGCTGGGACAACATCCCTGACAACTATAAGTTAAAGGAGGAAAGGTTTATTTTAGCTTAGTTTGTAGAGGTTTCAGTCCATAGTCACCCTGTTTCAAGGCACAATAAGAGTCCATCTCTGATGGCATGATTAGAATTAAATTGCTGATCGATTAATTGCCAAACCACCCAGACTGCCACCATCGCTGCCTGGACCCATCATTGCACCAGACGAGGCAACACATACATTGTTACACATAAGGAACAAGGTGAAAGACTGTACAGTTCCAAGGCAGAGGTTTCCACTTTGTGCCAAGCTTGTGAGTCCTGCCAAAAGCTGATTCATTTATCTTGTAGGGAAAGAAAAGGCATAGCGCAGAAGAACTGCCCCTTGCTCCCAAAGACTTCTTTGGACTGCCTCAGAACTACTGAAGGTGTCTCTACCAAGGTTGATGCTTTCTCAGGTTATGGAGTTGCCATTCTAGTCAACCGGTTACCTTCAGGTACGGAGTAGGCCCTGTTATGGCTCGGGTCTAGATCTCCTCCCAAAGCCTCATGCGCTCATAGGCGGGAGTTTTGGGAGGTGACTGGATCTAGGGTGTGATGCAGGAATTAAACTGTGTGGTGCTAAACCAAGCGTAGTGGTGCATGCCTGGAATCCCAGCACTCAGGAAGCTGAGGCAGGAGGATCACTGCAAATTCAAAACCAGCCTGAACGACATAGTGAGTTCAACACCAGCCCATACTATATAGTGAGACTGTCTCAAAAACAAACAAATAAATAAACACTGTGTGGTGATGTGATTAAATTGTGTAATGCTGGGATTAAGGGTGTGTGAATTAATAAATTAGTCCACCAATTGGTCTATCCACTTCCCCTGGGTGTGGATAATGGGAAGACCCACCCTGGATATGGCTGGCACCACCCAAAAGGCGGGTCGCCTGAAGGGATAAAAGGGAGCAGTTTCTGCTGCTGCTGCTTGCTTGCTTGCTGCTTTGCTGTCTCCTGCCTGCTTGCCATGGACTGTTTCTCCTCTGCGATGCCCCTCTGCTGTGCCACCCCACCTTGGAGCCAGCCAATTAGGGACTGAAATCTCTACAAACTGAGCTGAAATAAACCTTTCCTCCTCTGAGTATTGGGCATTTTGTCTCAGCAACCAGAAAAGTAACTAAGACAAGGCCCATGAAATTAATCTGGGTCTTTTGCTTCCTTTTCTGATATATTTTTAGTCTGACAACAGTGTACCTTATAGCATAAAAGCTACTCAACAATGAAATGTCGGTCAAGGTGTTAGATAGAGCTTCCCTGCTCCTAAACACCCATTGCCATCTGGTATTATTGAGTGTTAGAAAGGCATGCTCAAAAACTGTCTGGCTTTCTCACCAGCTGCTGGTCCACAGACGTTAGTAAAAGCAGTGTGGTCCTTCAGTGCAGCTGTTCTCAACTGCTTCCTGAATAATAAAATAAAAGGAGCAGGGATCATAAAGACCTCTTGAAAATTCAGGATTCTGCCATAACCATTCCTAGTTATGACACGTCTTTTTGCTCCCAGTAGCACCCCAGGTCAGCATGGTCCACTCCCCTGGCAGCAACCAGACACGAGTATTCTAGGGGTTGGGAATGGAGCTCAGCGGTAAAGCGTGCTTAGCAAGACCACAGCCCTGAGTCCAACTGTCGAAACCACAAAAAAGGAGGGGAGGGGATTCTAAAAGATCCGAATCTAATTTGATTTTGGCCCCCTGATTCTCTCGTTGGGTTATTATAATCCTAGTTCATGAGCATAATAACGGCTTGATTGAGCGCACTGCTCACCAAGTCTTCCCATAATGGCCGAGGCAGGAAATGAAATGGTTCTCTGGACCTTCTCTAAATATAAGTCTCCATTCCAGACGAAAGGTCTAGGTGGGAACGGAATGGTTGGGAAAAGGTGAAGTTACTGTTCCTGGAACAGACACACTATCTTCGTGGTGCGGGGAGAGACCATCTCTGCCCCGGGATGTTCTGGGGAGGGAAGGACATTAGTTTGTCTCTCTGCCCGGTCCCTGAAAAGGAGGACGGCATCACGAGGGGAAAGCTGTGGCGCAGCTCTCGCACACTGTCAGAACTAACGAGAAAAGAAAAAGAACTAACGAGAGTTTGACTGACTGCCAGGCACCTCTGTCCTGTTTGTTCTCGAGTGCCGCGGAGCCGAGGTTGGGCTTTTGCGCGGGCTGGACAAGCCCTCCCCACTGAGCTCCACCTCCAGCCCTCCGCCTGCAGTTACGCACCTCGCGCACACACGCCTCTGGACACCTTCCCACGCCCCCTTTTCGGTCATTCCCTACGTGAATGAATACTCTTATTCCACAGGGTGAGCCGGTAGACATCATCAGCTGTGGCGCCGACCGCCCTCCAGCAGGCCCTCCAAAAGTAAGTACAGGAAACGATTGCCGAACCTAGCTAAGCCGAGGCCTACCCGCAAAACTTACTTTAGGACACTACTCTAGTTTGAAGTTGACAGTGTTTATATATCGGCAACTAATGTAGTCCTTAAGTGAGCACAAATTACTGGGTTCTACCTATGCTTAATTAGACAATTAATTAAAAGAGGAAACAATCAGCTAACTTGCGCCACTAAGAACATTCATCCTGAATTACATAGCATACTATAGCTAAAAGCCAAAAGCCCTGGTTGCAATTTTGAGTTTATCATAGCATTTGGCCCTCATTCTACTCCAGTGGTGTGCTGTGTATGTTTAACAACCAGCTCTTCGGGAGCTGGAGCGAAGAGCTGCCCTGATTTGCAGGAGTCGCTACTGCCCATGGTGTAAGTACTCTCATCAGGATCAATTTCTAACTACCACTGGGAGGTCAACTGCCCTGCAAACTTCCTACAATTTTAACAATATGCTCTCTCAAGCCAGCCCCGCTAGCACACCACAGCTACTTTCATTCATGGTTAACATCTCGAGATTTCAAGTTTCCTAAAAGGAAGGTCTACACATCATTTGGAATAATGTTTGAAATGTTACGGGTTTTCGACAAAGAACAGAATTAATTTTGTAAGCCAAGAGTCATTTAGAAAATCATAGTTTATTTGCTCTGGTTTTTTGGGGTTTTTTTACTATTAAATCTGGGCATCCAACAATATCGGATTCAAAAAATCAAAAATTATCCTACAGCTGTACTAAACTCACATCTTATTACCCTCTCAATAAAAAGCTCTTCAAGGACACTGAGCACTGCACTGTGCATATTAAAAGTTAACTATTTAAAAGGTATATTAGCATTAAATAATTCTCAGTAATTTCCTCCCTGTTTAATTTAATTTTATCATAAGGATTGTGCCTGGTGGTTTATTGAGATAATCAACAGCTATTAAGATGATCATATTTTCTATAATTACATTTAAAATTAAGAATTTTACAAGGAAAGCACTGTGTATTGGAGCAGGTTCTCTTATTCGCATCATAATCATGTAAATTTCCTCCAATATCCTGTGTGTGAGACATCTAGATTTGAGTGAAAGGGGGCAGAGATGTAGCTCAGTGGTAGAGCACATGCCCAGCATAGGTGAGACCCTGGGAGCATGCTGCCCTTTAATAACAGGTTCATAGATCAGAATCAGCTGGAGAGCATGCTAAACTTCAGGGCTCTGTCCTAGTGCTCCAAGTTCAGTCCATCAGGGTAGGCTTGGAATGTGCATTTCTAACAAGTTCCCAAGTATGCTGATAGTGGCAGAGGAACCACATTTGACAACCACTCATCTACACCAGAGGTCAGCAAACTCTTAGGAACAGCCAAATGGTAAATTTTTGTTGCTACTACTCAACTCTGCATACATAGAACAAAAGTAGCCACAGGTAATATTTAAAATAAAAGGGACATGGAAATGTTTCAATTCCTTAGAAAAACAAGTGGTGGGCTAGAGTTGGCCTACAGGCCATAGTTTGCTGACCCCCGATCTACACTAACCTGCTGGGATTTGTCAGCCCATGAATATAGTGAAAACTCTGCTCTCTACTACTGACCTTGTCATAATGCCTGAAGGCTGCTAGCAAAGTGTCAAAGTTTTGATAATTAAATTTCTTCAAGTGATGTCGAACTGCAGCAATCAGGGCTCGCTGTCTATCCTTCCCTCGAAGATATTCACCTGGGAGTCTATTATGGATGAGATCACCAGCTCCTGTGAAAGAGAAAAAAAATCTTTCATGTGAGTTTAAAGTTCGTCAATATTTTTTTTTAGAGAGAGGTCCAGCAGTTTCTATGAGTGGAAAAACTCGAATATAACTGATGCTATTATGAATCCTTGTGTACAAAAAATACATAAAAAATAATTGACAAAAGTTAGTATTTCCATCCTACGTTACTTCTCTACTCAAAAAAAAAATTTAGAAACATGAAATTTGTGGGGGTATCATTAGCCCCGTTGGGCTATCACACTCTCTGTGAAGCCAAGGAAGCCCTTGCTTCGCTACCCCCTGGGCCACATCTGTCTACAGTGCAGAGGATCTGAAAGCCGAAACTTATTTCCAGTGAGGGCCACTAGTGAGCCTGGAGTTGGCCGGACTCATGGGATCCCTGGTAAAAATCAAACTCCAATTCCCTGGCCTTCAGTCCACATGCCAAATTCCCACTTCTCAGCCCTGCCTCCCCTCTACCACCAGTGTCCCAGAGGCCTGCCCTTCCACCCACTAGGAGCGAGTCCTAGCCCATCTGCCTGCAGGATAGAGCTGACCTTGCCCCACTTCAGAGGTGGTGGCAGCTCGGTAGGTGTAGCCGGAGGAGACTTTCTGCCTCTATTCATTTTCTCCTGGCCTACACCTGTCCCCCTTCTGTCAAGACTCTGCGCTTTCTTAGAGTTAGGTCATTCTGGCAGTTGGCTGTAGTAAACTGGATGGATTAATTTAAATGGCAACACTGCATGCAGTTCAAGGCAACTAACACTTACACCTACTCTGTGTGAGGTATATTAGCCTTTCAGGGTGGTTCTATGCCCCCCACCATGGGAGGCTCTCATTCTGTTGTGCAGGTCCTCGAACTTGCAGTTCTCCTGCTTCAGTCTCCTCAGTAGCTGGAATTACAGGTGTACACCACCATGTCTAGCTGAAAAGGGCCTCTTTTAATAGGTACTCCTAGCACCTATAAATTGCTTATTTATTAGACAGTCAGGAGCCAATTATCCATGTGCTGATAAAACTCTTATGGAAAGATCCTCAGGATGTGGAATTTTTTGTTTTTTGAGACAGGGTCTTGCTGGCCTTGAACTCACTATGTTGCCCAGACTGGCCTCAAACGTGTGGCGATCCTCCCACCTCCACCTCCCAAATGCTGGGATCATAGGCATGCACCACCATGAATGGCCTACAGCAAAGTTTCCCCACTATGCTCCTTGCCGTGCGGTCATGCCTTGGAGCCACCCGACTATGGACTAAAAGCTGTACAAACTGAGCTAAAATAAACATCTTCTCCTTTAAATTGTAGGTATTAGGTACTGTACCATGTCTCAGTGGGAAGAAAAAATTTAAAGCCTTAACTACCTTAAGATCCTCATTACAAGGGCTTTAAACTGTACCTATTTCAAACATAATATGGAAAATAAAACCCTTCTTGCATGAAATATTTTTCTCATTAGTGTTAATGCAACATTTTAAGGCTTTAAAATTAGAAGCCTCAGGAGGCAGAGGCAGGAAGAACACTGCAAGTTGGAGGCTAGCCTGAACCACATAGTGAGACCCTGTCTCAAAAACAAATAGAAAAAAAAAAAAAAATAGGGGTTGGGGATTTAGCTCAAGTGGTAGAGCACTTGCCTAGCAGGGGCAAGGCTCTGAATTCTATCCCTAGCACCTCTCCCCAAAAAACAAAAAACAAATATTCCAGGTGTGGTGGTGCACACCTGTAATCGCAGCACTTGGGAGGCTGAGGCAGGAGGATTGCCACAAATTCAAGGCCAGCGTGGGCTCCCTGGTGAGTTCAAGACCTGTCTGGACTACATAGTGAGACACTGTCTCAAAAAAAAAAAAAAAAAAAAAAAAAGAGGAAGGAAGGAGGGAAGGAGGAAAGAAAGAAAGAAAGAGAAAAGGTTAAAATTAGAAGACCTGAAGTAATTCTCTGGGGCTTTTTGATGTTTGTTCAAATATAAGGAGAAAGTTCATATATTTACCATATTCCTCAGGAGCGAGACAAGCCCCAAATGTGTGGCCTGGGGGAACATTCATTGTTTCTGCAATGCTATCAAAGAAAACAGATCCTTTAGTCAAAATTCCCACGACACGGCATTCCTGGAATTAAAATGTTTGCCAGATGTTCTTAGCCTACATTTTCTCCTATCACAGTCTATGAAGCTTAAACACAAGTTCTCCAAAAGATCTATTTTCTCATCATCCATTTGAATTAACAATAGATATTAGTAAACCAGATTTAGAAAAAAAAAAAAAGCAAAATTACTATAAGTAGAAGGTGATTCAGACAGGGAAGACAAAGAAAAATGTAAAGACACTAAGTTAAATTCCTGATACATCAGAAATAATGTTTTATGCAAAAGTCTCTCTCCTTTTCCAAATCCCTCTCTACCTTGGAGAACTCATCAGTTTCCTGGAACCCCAAATACTATAAAGATTAACATTATTCCATTGAAGAGGAAAGAAATGACTTTCTTATTTAATAGAATCTAATAAAACAGCATTTTGCACAAGAGTACTTTTTCAACTTCAGTACAAAGTCTGTGAAATATGCAGTTAATCATTAACTTACGGATCTAAAACTCTTCCAAGTTTATGTTGAAATTTTTCTTTGAAATCATCAACTCTCTTGGATACAATCTTAGCTCCTCTTTTCCTAAAAAATTAGAAAATTATCAATTGTTTCAACTACCTGAAGAGTTCTTGGTTGCCAACTGTACGTGTGATAAGGACTATCAGCTTGAGGGTTTGGGGATTTAGCTCAAGTGGTACATCGCTTGCCTAACAAGTACCAAGGCCCTGAGTTCGATCCCCAGCACCCCAAAAAGAAAAGAAAAGGGAGTATCACCATACTACCAGGCCTTGACCAAACAAATTTAATTTCAAAAGACATTCTGTGCTAAAAAGAAAGCTCTATGTGTTCATTTTTCTAACATTTATAACTACAGTAAAAACAAATTTTTGTTAAATAATAAAGCAAACATCAAACAGATAATGTATATCTAGTAAGAAAATATAGGGAAAAATTATAATACTCTGTAGTAATAAAATAAATAAAGGACTATCAAAGATCAAAACACCACTTTTTTTGTTTTGTTTTTTTCAGGCAGGGTCTCGCTATGTAGCTCAGGCTGGCCTTGAACTCACTATGTAGCCCAGGCTGGCCTTGAATTTGAGGTGATCCTCCTGCCTCAGCCTCCCAAATGCTGGGATTACAGGCATGTGCCACCACACCCAGCGAAAAGGCTTCATCTGACCTAGTAAAAAATAAAAAAAAATCTGAAGTTGGCAAAAGGCACTTTCAGATTGCTGGTGAAAACTCTTAAAATCCTTTTGAAAATAATTGAGCAATATGAATTAAAATGCATAAAAATGCCCATGCCCCTTTTTTCACAACTGGGAACCAATAACAGGAAACAATCCACATAATAATTTAAAATGTAGAAAGCTGGTACAGTGCCATGCGCCTGTGGTCCCGGTCACTCAGGAAGCTGAAACAGGAGAATCACTTGAGCCCAGGAGACTGGGGCCAACCTGAGCAACACAGTGAGACTCCACCTCTTAAAAAATGCAGAAAGTTGTACATATGAAAATATTTTTAGGCACACTGACTATAAGATAAAAAGAAAATCAAAATGTTCAATCATAGATGGTGATTATATTATGTAACATCTAATAAGAATACACTCTGCATGCTTTGCTGTATGCGCATGTGTGTGCACATGTGTGTGTGATGACAGGTGTGTTGGGGCGTGAGCCCAGGGCTGTATGCATACTGAACAAGGGCTCTACCACTGTTACATTTTTCATCTCTTTATTTGGAGACAAGGTCTTGCTAAATTGCCCAGGCAGGCCTTGAACTGGCCATCGTCCTGCATCAAACTTCTAAATAGCTGGGGTCATAGGTATGTGCTACAATACCTGGCTCTTTGTATACATTTTAGACTCTGGTTATGAAAAATAAACAATAAAATGTAATTATTTTTTGGTAAGTGAAAAATCAGGATATAAAATGGGATTGCATGCTGGCAAAAAATATACAAAAATCTACATAGGAAGCCACACTAGAAAGAAATATGCACATTAAAGTAGCATAATGGTTGAATTAAAGTGACAGGATTATGGGTCATTTTATTTTGCCAGTTTCCTGTAATAGCTTTTATTCCCACCATTGTGATTAAATGAATAAAATTTTCTTTGAAACTGTAAAATTACACTACTATTTAATGACATTAAAATTAATAAATTCTCTATTGCTTTGCTAGGATGAAAAACAATGAACATTAAATTCTTAAACCCCATTTGCTTTTAAAAGTATTTCCTATAATATTAAAATACTGAGCTGAATAAAATTCTGGAGTAGAGTGACACTCTGTGGAGAAACAAAAGAAGAAATATGCTGTGGCTTATGTTTCTAGATGTCCCCCCAAAGCCTCATGTGCTCATAGCTGGGGCTTTGTGGAGCTGGCTGGATCTAGGGTGTGTGATACTCGGATTAAGGGTGTGTGGTACTAAATCAGTGCACTGATTGGAGTTAGTATATTTCTAGGTGTGGCTCAGTGGATTTACTGTAGATAAAAGCGCCACTCTGGGTGTGGGTGGTGCCCCCCAAAAGGCTTGCAGCCGGGATAAGATAAAAGGGAAACGCAGGCTCACTGCCATCATCACTTCCTGCCTGCCCTGCCCTGGACTGTTTCTCCTCTGCCCTGCCACTCTGCCTTGCAGCCAGCCAACAACAGACTATGAGCTGAAATAAACCTTTCTTCCTTTAATTTGTGGGTGTCAGGTATATTGTCCCACCAACAAGAAAATAACCAAGACAAAATATAAAACAGTTCATCTTGTATTTCTTCATTTCCTTCACATTTGTTAAGACAAAGAAAAAAAAGTACTGGGTAAAGTCTAAATAAATCAATGGCAGTTTGAGGACCATAATTGGAGCAAATGGAGTTGACCATCTAAAAATCAGCTGCAGAGCCCATCGTAAAAATCAGTATGGGGGTAAATCTCAGGCAGTAGTCGATGCCTGAGATCCACCCCCATAAAAGCAGAAAAATTAAAAAAAAAAAAAAACCCTGAAAAACTTAATCAGTTCCAAGGTGCATAGTTTAAAAATGCAGAGATGATAAAAGTAAGGACTATAAGGCATAGGACCAACTTTTTTTTGGTTTTGCTATATGTTTAGGCTGGTCTTGAACTCACTATTATAGACCAGGCTGACCTCAAACTTGTGGTAATCCTCTTGCCTCAGCCTCCCAAATGCTGGAATTAAGGGGTGTGCTACCACACCCAGCCAAGGACCAACTCTTTAATTTAAAAGTGCCTGAATTATACTCTTGGGAGAATTAGGAAGTACTGTACTGTATCTGTGGGTAAACACATATGTTAGCAGATCAATAACATCATTACACAACCTCACGGCATTCAGTAACCAATTCAGACAACACTCTTTGTGCACTGCCAGCGAACTCATTCACACACACACACCTACACACACACATACATGCCTACCATCTGATGATTCAAACTGATTCTTCAAACTAAATGGTTATAAATAGAATACAGAGAGAGTTTTACAAAGAAATATATCCATTAAAAGTTGAGAATATGCCAATTTTACACTAAATAGTGTATATAAAATTAGATGCCTTAAAATGTAAACGTGCTTGACTCTATAACAGAAATTACACTGAAGAATGAAGTATCGAACTCTTTTTTAAATCTGACAAGCCAAAAGAATTAAGAATTTCTCTGCTTTTACCAGTAAAATTCCAATTAAATTTGAAAGTACAAAAATTTAATCTAATGAAACTGTTCCATACATAATGCTTCCTTGAGGGTAGAGCCTAGCAGGAGGGAAACATGCCCTGCATATTGCCTGCCTTATGAATCTAGTGCATTTTTCTAGAACTATCCCAAAGCCTTACTAAGTATGTCCTTGTTAATAACCTGAAGATTCTACTCTTAGGACATTCTTAAGGACCACTGTGGTGGTGAAGCTTAATCATGTCAACTTGATTGTGTGAGGAGCCGCTGAAGAGATTTGTTTGTTTGTATTTTGAGACAAGATCTAGCTCTGTAGTTCAGGCTGGCCTTGAACTCACTATGTAGCCCAGTCTAGCCTCAAACTCACAGTGATCCTCCTGCCTCAGCCTCCCAAGTGCTGGGATTACAGGTGTGAGCCACCATGCCTGACCACTGAGGGGATTTTTAAAGCACACTTCCGGTGTGTCTGCATGAGTCATGGAGATGTGACTGTAGGGAAAGGGGTTCCCATAAGTAGGAAAAAAATGGGGTAAAGGCCTCATTAGACTCAGAAAGCCAGACAGCTATAATCAAATAGTTAGAAACATAAAGGCAGCTAGATTCCAACAGTCAGAGAGACAAAGACAAAGAGACTGGTTCTGGGAAGATCCCAGGTAATCTGATTAACATAAAGAATGCAAACTCCCCTTTTTGATTCTTACATCTGCACTACCTGGCCCTAAGCCAGGCACCCACAGTTTCAAAGAAAAGTCAAGTAGTTACGAGAAATCGAGGCAGAGATAACTGATAAGCCCAGGAGCCAACCAAATTCCAAAGGCCAACAACAGAGAAAGAACCCAATAAAAGGGACTGCAATGAGGGGTCCACGAGTATTTCCCTTTCGAATGCTCCCTACTCATCGAGTAGCTCTCTGCCTTCTCTCTCTCCCCCCTTTTCACCACCTTTAAATAAATTGTCTTCTCTTAGTTTAAACTCAGTTTCTTTAATTCTTTACTGTAGCTGGGTTTACGATCGCCAGGAAGTACACTTTCTAGCAGGGCAGCAGCTCACAGTCCACCTCTGGAGGTAACAAAACCTAGGCAATTTAGTAACTGATACCCTGTATCAAAATCAAATATAAAAAGGGTTTAGGGATATAGCTCAGTGCAAAGACCATGAGTTCAATACCCAGTACCACAAAAAAAGGAAGGAAGGAAGGAAAAAAGAAATAGAGGGAGAAGGGAAGGAGGGAGGGAGGGAAGGAGAGAAGGAATGTGGGCCTAGTGTATTTGTTTCCTATTATTATAGACAGCGAAGTAAGGTAGAAATATTATAGGCAGTCAGACAGGGCTGGGCCCTCAATGGAATCAATACACAAGAGGAGAATACACTACAACTATGGCTGGAGGCGCATCCATTGAAGGTCAGGTCTCAAAATAAGGATGGAAAGACCAGAGCCACACCCCTGGTTGAGGGATAAACAATGAATTGAAGATTACATCCGATAAAGGCTACGTCACCCAGGTGGACGACCAAGATCTCCAGATCCAACTCACCCTGTAATGTTCTTGTTCTCTCCTTGCCGATTTACTACATGACTTTCTTCCCCATTGGATCACTATTACTTAAACGACTACACTTGTACTATTATTGGTTAATCATCATTTTGACACACATTGTACCCGCCTCACAATTTTGCTCTATAAAACTTCCCCTGAAAAGGGAGCTCGTTGGCAACCCACTCGGGTCCCCTCCTGTCTCTCAGGAGCTCTCTTCCTCTCTCCCAATAAAATTCCTACTCTTAACCTCCTTTGTTCCTTAGAATTCATTCTTCGACTTTGGGGAACACAAACTCAGCGTAACTGACATCTAGCAGGTTGGGAGTTATATTTTTTCCCCTATGTCACTATGGTTCCTGCAACAAATTACATAAACTTGCTAGAGCAACAGAAATGTATTCTCTCACAGTTCTGGAGGGCAGAAGTCTGAAATCAAGGTGTCAGCAAGCCCTCATTTCCTCCACATGCTCTAGGAGTGAATCCTTCCCTTCCTTCTTCCAGTGCCTGATGGCTACTGGCATTACTTGGTGCTCTTTGTTTATAGACACATTACTCCAGTTTCTACTTCTCACTTCATCACCTGTTTTCTTCTTCTGTCTCAAATTTCCCTCTTGCAATCTAAGGAAATTTATCATTTCAATGTATGATAATCCTGGATACCAGAGTAATCTACTTAGATAATCCACAATGATCTCATTCCTCTCAACACCTTTAATTACATATACAAAGTTCCTTTTTCCAAATCAGAAATCATTCATAAGACTCTAGGAATTAGGATATGGGCATGTCTCATTTGGGCATGGAGCACCAGTTTTTATAATCTTCAACCCACTATACCACTACAGTATTCACCATCTTATTTTTAAATCAGGGAATCTATATTTTTATGAACATAAAATATGTGTTTGTTGTCTCAAATATAAAAAATAACACAAGAAACAAAAAAATTAAAGGTCTCATTTTAATATGCCAGGGAAGCATTCATATACAAAATAAAGATATAAAAAAGTGAAAATTTGCAAAAATGAAGTTAAATGCTCAGATGCCCAAGTAACAGTCAAAGCTGAATGATAAATGTCAGGGAAATTACATGGGATGTAATTGTCCTGGTAGGGATTTGAGAGCCTATTTAAGAAACATAAATAGAATTGATCCTATAGATTTAAAACATGTATACATATATTTATATTTACCTGTAAATTCATGAAGTAATTTCAGAAAGCTACAAACAAAAATCACTATTATATTTACCATGGGAGGAATTGAAGAGAATGTGCATCAGAAGGGGAAGACATTTCACCGTATATTTTTTGTAAGTTTATGTTTGAATCATATCAATATATTACCTCTCCGAAAAACAAATTAAAAATAAACATTTAAGTCCAAATGTCAAATGTCTACCACTTAGTCCTAAACACAGTCTAATTAAACTTACATCTGTAGTTCATGGAGCCAATATAAACTTTTTGCCATGGTGCGTCCATCGTTAAAATGTGGTGTAGGGACCCCAAATAAGTTAAACCAATGGAAACTCGATGGGTTATACTTTCGGTTCTTTGCTTCTCCTGTCAAGGGAAGGAGACTTTTGAATTAAACAACATAAATAACCTTTTCTTTCAAGAAGCACATCATGTTCTCACTGATACTGAAAATAAGAGTGAGACAAAGAATGAAATCAAAACAGTGCAGGGAATAGTGCAGATTTGGCTACAGACAATAGAAGCATTCCTCACATGAGCTGAGAAACTGGTGAGGAGCTATACACTCCCCCTGTGGGAGGGGGGAAACTGTTAGAACTAATAAAAGAAGTCAGTAAAATTACAGGATATAAAATCAACATACAAAAAATCCATGTTAAACTAAGTATTATAGTACACATCTGCAATCCCAGCACTCAGGAGACTAAAGAAAGAGGATCGAAAGTTTGAGGCCAATGTGGACTATTTCGTAAGACCCTACAACGAAAAACTCTTGGCATTTAGATATAACAATAACTACCTATCTAAAAAAAGGAATCAAGAAAATAATCCAAAATAATCCTGCACAATGGGAGGTCAAAGCAGGGAGATCTCAATTCTGACCACAGCCTGGGCAAATTTAGTGAGACCCTGTCTCAAAATAAAAAAGTACTGGGGATGTAGCTCAAAGACAGAAAACAATCCCATTTAAATTAACATCAGTCTGGGGTTGGGGATTTAGCTCAAGTGGAAGAGAGCTTGCTTAGTAAGTGCAAGGTCCTGAATTCAATCCCCAGCACCATAAATAAATAAATAACATCAATCAATAAAATACGTAAATACATTTTGTGTTGTTCTTTTGAGATATGGTCTTACTATGTGGACTCAAACCCTTGGGCTCAGGCAATCCTACCTCAGCCTCTTGAGTAGCTGGGACTACAGACGTACCACTACAACTGGAATTTAAGAATAAATATAACGTAGAAGGTGAAAGGTCTTTATTCTGGTTTGTATCTAGATGTGTACCGAAAGTCTCATGCAGTCATAGGTGGGGTTTTTCACAGGTGGCTAGATCTAGAGTGCATGATGCTGAGATTAAGAGTATGATACTGGAAAAATCAAACCACCCAAAATTAAAGACCCAGTCAAGAAATAGCCAAGAAAAATGAACAGATGCTTCATGGAAGAAGAAATACAATTGGTTAACAAATATATGAAAAAAATGTTCAACATCTCTGGCCATTAGAGAAATGCAAATTAAAACAACACTAAGATTTTATCTTACTCCAGAAAAAAAGGCAATCATTAGGAAATCAAACACTAACAAATGCTGGCATGGCTGTGGTGAAAAGGGAACTCTCCTACATTGTTGGTGAGAATGTAAACTAGTACAACCATGACATAAATCAGTATGGAGAGTTCTCAAAGAATTGAAATTAGAATTTCAAAAAAAAAAAAAAAGAATTTCCATACAACCCAGTTATTCCTCTGCTAGGTATTTTCCCCAAAGAGCTTAGTCATCATACTACAGTGATATATGAATACCAATGTTTATAGCAACCTAATTCATAATAGCTAAATCCTGGAAGCAGCCTATAAACCCATCAACAGATGACTAGATAAACAAAATATGAGATCCATATATAATGGACTACTACTCTGCTATTAAAAGAATGACAAATTTGAGGCATTTTTAGGAAATGCCTCGAGGCATATAATACTCAAGTGAAGTAAATCAGACATGCAAGCTTAAATACCATATGGTATCTCTCATTTGAGTGAAGCAAAGTACAAAGAAAATGTTAAAAGATGGATAGAAATGGACAAGAGGACTGATCTCATTCAATAGGGAAATGGTCCAAGGAAACAAGGATCACGGGTAAGGAGGAAGAGAAGGGGAAGGGGAAGTGAGAGGAATAAAGATGTGCTGTGTATAGGATCCTAATAATTCCAATTAATATAAACATATACCATAACAGGAGCTAAGACAAATAATATCAACAAGTACATAATAGGTGTCGGGGAACCAGACGAGGAAGGGAGAGGGAGATGGAAGGGGGAGGGAAAGAGGAGAGAAGGAGAAGAGAATTGGGAATAAAAAAACAACAAAAAACAAAACAAACAAAAAAACCCAAGCTGTAGAGGGAGGGGATTTAGCTCAGTGGTTAGAGTGCTTACCTTGCAAGCACAAGGCCCTGAGTTCAATCCCCAGCACCAAAACAAAAAAACAAAAGAAACAAGCTGTAATATGTACATGTAACTACTCCTCAAGATGATTGTAAACTGTGTGAATTGCAAACATGTACTAGTAAAATAAATTTAAAAACTTTTTTAAAGAGTGTGATGCTGGGATCAAGAGTATGTGGTTACTGAATTAGTCCACTGGTTGATTTGGCATAGTTCTAGGTATGGAAAATGGGAAGGCCCACCCTGGTTGAGAGTGCTATCCAACCTAAGGGTATGTAGCCTGGATAGAAATATAAGGGAAAGAAAGAGGGTTGCTCCTACGCCTCGCTGCTTCTTTGCTAATTCACTGCTTGGCTGCCTTCTGCCCTCCATGAACTGTTTCTCCTCTATGATGCCCCTCTGCCATGCCGCCCTGTCGTGGATCCAGCCATGGACTGAAACTGTGAGCCAAATAAACCTTTCCTCCTTTAACCTGTCTGATATTTTGTTCCAGCAACAGGAAACTAACTAAGAAACCCTTTATAATGAAAACTATAAAACACGAATGAAATAAATTGAAAAGGCACAAATGGAAAGATACTATGTTCATGAATTGCAAGAATCTGTATTGTCAAAATGTTCATACTACTCAAAGCAATAAACAAATCCAACTCAATTCCTATAAAAATCACAATAGAATGTTCTGCAGAAAAAACAATTATAAAATTAACATAGAAGACCCCCAAACAGCCAAAGCAATCATCAGAGAGAAAAAATTAGAGGCACTACACTTTCTATCATAGGGCTAGAGGCATAGAGTGGAGTACCAATGATAGAGTACATGCTTAGCATGTGCAAAGCCCTGGGTTCAATCTCCAGCACTAAAAAAGTACAAGTATAACAAAATTATATTGCAGAACTATAGTAATCACAACAGTATGATACTGGGATAAAAAATAGACACCACCCCCCCCAAAAAAATAGACCCATAGGGTCTGGAGATTTACCTCAGTGGTTGGAGTGTTTGCCTAGCAAGTACAAGGCCCTGAATTCGATCCTCAGCACCAAAAAGAAAAAAATCTAACTCTGAGTCAGGCATGTGGTGCATGCCTGTAATCCCAGCACCTGAAAGACTGAGGCAGAAGGATCGCCATGAGTTCAAGGCCAGCCTGAACTACATAGTAAGACCCTGCCTCAAAAAATAACAATAAAACAAATTAAAAAATAGGATTGAAACTAGAGAACAATTAAGAGGCTCAGAAATGATAAGAGAATAAGGTGGGGTGACACATCCCTGTAATCACAGTGCTCAGTGAGGCTGAGGCAGTACGACTACAAGTTTGAGCCCAATTCAGGCAATTTAGCAATTTATCAAGACCCTATCTATCGCCAAAAAAAAAAAAAAAAAGAACAAAGGCTGGGGATGTAGCTCAGTGCCAAGGCCTTGAGTTTAATCCCCAGAACCACCCCCCTAATAAAAAGATAGAAAAAAGATACTCAGCTTCTAGTAAGCCTTATAATATAAATGTACATAAAAATAGTAACAATAAACCATAACTGTCTTTCAGTTAAGCAAAAATAAAGATTGTCTAAACTCACTTTTGGGGAGAGTGGGGGGGCAATGGAAATTTTTTTACATTGTTGAGTTTGAGGACAAACTGCAGTAGTTACCTGGGAAGACAGTTTGGCTCTAAGAGTAAAAACTTGATTTCTGAGCATTTCAAAATTTCAAATGCTCAGGGCTTGGGGATTCAGCTCAGTGGTTAGAGTACTTCACTCGCAAGCGCGAGGCCCTGAGTTCAATTCCCAGCACCCCCCCAAAAAAGAATTTCAAACACTCAGAAATCAAGGACGATAATCTAAAGAAAGAGCAGATCACATTCACAAAGTACCAAAACAATATATTTTTGTAAGAATGAAAAATACCATACAGATACTGATATAAAAAGACATTCTAAATCAGGCATGGTGGTAGTACAGTTAGAACCAAAGGAGCTGAGTGAGCCACTCCCTTCCTCAAAAGCTCAACTATAAATATAAACATTTTAAGTATTATCTATATTTCCATCTTCTTAAAGGAGGAACAAAAACATAATAACGAAAAGCCTACGTAATTGTCCTGCCCTAGAGGGCAGGGTTCTGGCGCCAGTGAGAGACTCAGTGGGAGGCACCTAGAAGTCAGAGGTGGCTACCCCCTTAAATCCAAGGAGCCTGAGTTAGCAGGAGTCGTTCCCTTTTTGCTTTTCACTTCACTTGGCTTTTGGCCCTTTTGCCTTTTGCTCCTGCTCTGTTTTCCCTTCCTTCCCTTTTCCCTTTCCCCTTTCCCTCGTCCCAGGGTCTACCTTCCCGGAGATCTTCAATAAATGCAGCTACTTTCTATCTACTTTCACAGTGTACACTTGGCAATTCTTTCCTCATCGTACACAAGAACCTGGACTATTTTTGGCCCACTCAGCTGAAACAATGGGACATGCCTGAATACCATTGAGGTAAGGAATAGGGCGTGGCTAAAACTGGCTGGCAGGAGAACGGGACTTGGAGGAGTAGCGTGGACCTGAGATCAGCTCCAGGGAAGAGGCTTGGACTTGAAGTCAGCCTGAGGCGCCAATTTCAAGCACCAGCCCTCTCAGGTGGACTGTAGGGAATTCTCGCAAGTGTCCATGAGAAATCCATTTGATAAATAGAAGCAACACCTGAAGCAAGCCCTTTTTTTTTCTTTCTTTTCTATGGTGCCGCCAGGGAAGGAGCTCTCCCTTTTCCCTCCCATGGAAGATGGTGTCTGCGTACCCAGCACCACCGCTATTGTGCCTTTCTCGTGGTAACCCCTACTGTGCCTTTTAGGTCGGGTACACATTTTGTTGTATTATGCTCAACTTTCCTTTTCTTCTTTTCTCTATAATCTTAAATAAACTTTAGAACTACTTTTTGCCCCCTTCATTCAATTCTTTGCTCAAAGAGGGGAAGAACCCAGGAATATCGGAACCTACCTGATAACGCCATCACTCACAAGTCTGAGGTCAGCCTAGATAACTTAGCAACTTAGCAAGACCCTGTCTCAAAATACAAATTTAAAAAGGGGCTGGGAATGTAGCAAAGGCCCTGAGTTCAAGCCACAAAATAAAAAATTAAAAAGGAGCTGGGGTTGTAGCAAAGGCCCTGGGTTCGAGGCCAAGTACCACACAAAAAACAAACAAACAAAGGGAGCCCTTCCAAGGCTTTAGGGTGTGGATCAGTGGTAGAGTTTACCTAGGCAAGGCAATGTGCTCCCAGCCCCATGTCCCCCAAAATGTAAATAAGAAAGACCGGGGATGTGGCACAGTGGTAAAGCACTTGCCTAGCATGTGGGTTTGAGTCATTCTGAAATAGGATTAGGGCGTGGCTAAAGCTGGCTGGCAAAGGAACGTGACCTGGGGGAGTGGCCTGGACCTGACCTCAGCCTGGGGCCTGATTTTCTAGCACTAGCCCTCACGTGGACTGTAGGGAGTTCTCTCGAGATTCCATGGGAACTCCATTCAGTAAATAGTAGCAACACTGAAGCAAGGGCCTTTTTCTCTACTGTGCCACTGGGAAGGAGCTCTCCTTTTTATCTCCCGTGGAAGATGATGACTGCATCATCCCCAGCACCACTGCTACCATGCCTGTCTTGTGGTAACCCCTACTGTGCCTTATATGCCCGGTACCCATTTTGCTGTATCTATTGTTATGTTCAACTTTCCTTTTCTTCTTTCCTCTATACTTTAAATAAAACTTTAGAGCTACTTTTTGTCCCCCTCATTCAATTCTTTGCTTCAGGAGGGAAAGAACCCACAATATCAGAACCCATCCAATAACAATTCCAAGCCTGGAATGGTGGCACATATATATAATTTTGGGCATTAGGGAAGCTGAGGCAGAAGGACTGCAAGATCAAGGCCAGTTTGAGTAACTTAGGGAGAACATTTCTCAAAATAAAATAAAGGCTGGGGAGGGACATTCCAAAATATCTCACAAGATGAAAAACATGAAGTAAATGAAGCAAATGAAATCATATATATTTCATTTGTATATATGATTAAAATACATGTATCAGGGATGGGAATTTAGCTCAAGTGGTAGAGAGAAAAAAGAGAGAGAAACTAAAATACATGTATCATGTGTATATATGATTAAAATACACATATATCCTCATACAGATGAATGTACAAAGATTGGGAGTTGAGGGAGATACTCTTCGTGTATTGTGTATTTCTATATATTTTGCACTTTATAAAAGAAGTATCTAGTTGTGATTAAGTATATTTTAAAGATGTTATAAATCTATTGGTATTGGATGAAGTCCTTGATAAAGTAAGTAGAAATTTTTTAATGTATATGGTAGACTTCTCAAAAGCATAAAAAGTATTATTCTATTTACCTAAAGACTCAACAGATGGAGATTAGAAAAGTGCTCAATTAATCAATTGAAGTTACTTCTGGCCAATAGGATTTATTGCCGGTTATGGTGGGTCACGCCTACAATCTCAACACTCAGGAAACTGAGGCAGGAGGATCGCCACCAGCTACATAGTGAGTTCCAGGCCAGTCTGGAATACATAGGACCCTATCACACACACACACACACACAAAAAAAAAAAAAAATATATATATATATATATATATATATATAGGATTTATCATTACACATACTTTTTTTCTTCATTTTTAATGTTTAAATTTCCTAGTATAATTATGTGGGGGGTTTTGTTGCTATTTTGTTGTTCTTCGGGGTTTTTTTGTTTTTTGTTTTTTGATTTTTTGGTGCTGGGGATCAAACTCAGAGCCTTGTGCTTGCTAGGCAAGCACTCTACCACTTCAACTAAATCCCAGCCCCTGTTCTTTGGTTTTTTTGAGACAGGATCTCTCTATATATTCAGGCTGGCCTTGAACTCACTCTCTACCCCAGGCTAGCATGGAATGTGTGGAGATCTTACTGCCTCAGTCTCCCGAGTGCTGGGATACAGGTATGCGCCACCATGCCCAGCATATGATTATGTATTTTTTTGATTATGTATTTTTAACAATAAAAAACAAAGTTACTTTCCTTGTGAGAAAAAATAAGAACAATATTTAACAAATTAGATTCTATGACTTTCAAGAGGCTAATGAAACTTTTATTTAAAAAATCAGCAAATGAAAATAATTTCACCTTAGAATTCATTCTTCGATTTTAGTGAAGAGGAACACAATATATCTGACATCTACCAGGTTGGGAGTTACATTTATTTCCCCTATATCATTTTGGCCCTCTATATCATCTTGGAGACCCCACCGAGATAACTGGAAGGAGACGCTGCCAAACTTCAAATGATCTTGCAGATGGTGAGGCAGGAAAGCCTCAGGTTCCGAGGCTCTGGGTTCTGGCAAGGAGTCACAAAATCCTTCCCCACCTCTTTGGAAATAGTTAATGGCTCACCCAACCGTCCCTAATCACACGCTTGTGTAATCCAATCCCTCTTTTACATTCTGTACCCACTGCCAGTGCGCCCCTCACTGAAAAAGTGGAAGTGTACCTGTGCGTGTTTAGGGGCCAATCATATAGAAGCTCTTAAATCCTTTCTGTACATGGGGAATGAGGGAACTAGCGAAACAGGATGTTGTAAAATCTATAAAAACCCTGGAGTCACTTTGTTTGGGACCCAGGGTCTTGGAGTGTTAACTCTCCTGGGTCCATCAATGTTCTCCAACAAATGAGTTCTCCAACTCTATGAGTGGCACCTGGTTTCTCCACTGTTAATTTCTGCAACAGTGGAACTGTTACAGACAGCTAAGTAAGGCAGAAATATTATAGGCAGTCAGACAGGGCTGGGCTCTCAATGGAGTCAATACATAAGAGGAGAATATGCTACAACTATGGCTAGAGGTGCATCCATTGAAGGTCAGGCCTCAAGATAAGGATGGAATGACCACAGCTACACCCTTGGCCAAGAGATAAAAAATGAACTGAAGATTACCCTTATCTGATCTGATAAAGTCTAGGTCACCCAGGTGGGTGACCAAGACCTCCAGATCCACCTCATCCTGGAATGTCTTTATTCTTTGCAAATCCACTTGCTACATGACCTTCTTCCTCACTGGATCAATATTACCTAAGCGACTATACTTGTTTGTTTGTTTGTTTGTTTTTTTGACTACCCTTGTAATATTACTGGTTGATCATCATTTTGACACACATTGCACCTGCCTCATGATTTTGCTTTATAAAACTTCCCCTGAAAAGTGGGCTTGTTGGGGCTGAGGATTTAGCTCAGTGATTAGAGTGCTTGCCTTGCAAGCACAAGGCCCTCTGCCTCTCAGGAGCTCTCTTCCTCTCTCTCAATAAATTTCCTACTGGTTTTTTTTTGGGGGGGGGGTGTGTGGTTTTTTTGTTTGTTTGTTTGTTTTTGAGACAGGGTCTCACTATGCAGTTCAAGCAGGTTTTAAACTCACTATGTAGTCCAGGCTGGCCTTGAACTCACAGCAATCCTCCTGCCTCAGCCTCCCAAGTGCTGGGATCACAGGTGTGCACCACCACACCTGGCTAAATTTCCTACTCTTAACCTCCTTTGTTCCTTAGAATTCATTCTTCGACTTCAGGGAAAACAAACTCAGTGTAACTGACATCTAGCAGGTTGGGAGTCATATTTTTGCCCCTATATCAGAACGAATGACAAACGTGCCAGACTACTTTTACCGGGATCCGTTAAATTGACCCTGTAAATGGAGTTCATAACTGCTAAACTGCAACATGACTTCTATCAAAAGCCCATTAGATTAGCTTTCTGGAGAAGATCCCTGATAGCAGTCTCCCCGGAACTGACATTTCTCAGCTCAAAGCAGCTAGATAGAAACTGCATACATTCTCCCCCAACCACAGTTAGGGACAGCTGTTCAGAGGGGGAATATTACAGAGAGCTACTTTAGGTAGACTATTATAGGCAGTTAGACAGGTCTGGGCCCTTGAAGGAGTCAGTGCAGATGAGAGCACATCAAAACTGTGGCTAAAGGCATATCTAAAGAAGATTAAAATCATGATGCCCAGATTTACACACTTCCCTAAGGGATAAGTGGAATTTTGAGATTATTGGTACCACCCTTTTGAGATTTCACTATAAATAAACCATTACCACATTAGGGGTGGGCCACCCTCTGCCAGCCACTAAGACTAAGAGTAAAACTAAAGATAAGACTATAGATTGTGGAAAAAAAAAAAACACTATAGATTATGAACCAAGGTTAATGACATCATCCACATCCCCTTGCTACTATTGGATCAATATTAGCTAAACAGTTATACCTGTAATTTTGTTGGTTGATTATACTTTGATCTATGTTGTAACCACCTCTCGTGACTTTGCTCTATAAAATTTTCTCAGAGAAGTTGGCTCGTAGGCAACTTTAAGACCTTCCTGTCTCTCAGGAGCTATTCCTATTCTCCATTCACATTCCCCAATAAAATTTCCTACTCTTTAAAAAAAAAAAAAAAAGAGCCAAGCATGGTAGCCCATGCCTGTAATCCCAGCACTCAGGAGGCTAAGGCAGGAGGATCACCACAAGTTCAAGGTAACCTGGGCTACATCATGAGTTCAAGGCCAGCCTGAACTACATAGCAAGATCCTGTCTCCAAAAAAAAAAAGTAATTTCAGTCCTGTTATGGTCCATTAGGACAATTCTAAATATAAAAAACCTATAATAAATTTCTTTAGACTACTAATGCTTATATCTCATTATAGGTTGTGCATGTGCACATATTCATTGACAGTTCTTTTTAAAACAATTAGAAGGCATTGTATTGGACTGTACAATAGATGCTAAGCTTTTTCAAAACAAATCAGATATTTTCACAAGAGAGGAAGGAAGGAAAGGAGGAAAGAAGAAAAGAAGAGAGTAGGGTTAGGACAGGAGAAGGAGCAGAGAAGTAGCAAATGTTATCGAAAATAATATTTTCAGCTCAGCAAGAAAACAAAGTGCCACTCAGAGAGTTGGAGAACTCGGGTTTATTCATGTCAACAGACCCTGGGAGTTAATATTCAGAGACTGGGCCCCAAACATAGAAATTCTTGGGTTTCTATAGGGGGTTAAATTCTCAGGAATTGCATGACTTTGTTTTCAAAATAGTAAGCAAGCGAGGTTACAGAAGAGACAAAGCTACAGAAGCAAGCAAGGTCACAGAAGCAGATAGCACTTAAGGTGTAAGACGCAGGTTAAGTCTTAAATTTCACATAGTTCAGTTTCATGGCCCTGCTCTTCATGAGTTGTCTGTGGTAGTTTATGGGGGGGGCGGCCATTCTGGGTAGCTGCAGACACTCTAAGTGAGTGGGGAGGTGTCCTGGGCCCGTTAGCAGTCGGGGCGGCCACAAATTCTGAGAACAGGATCAACGAATGCAGTTACCCTCTTTCCAAGGAGTTGAGAGTGCGAGAAGCAATGTGGTACCTGAGTGGGTAGCAGCAGAGGCGACCTGGATAGGAGATCGGGGTTATCTCAGGACTGGGAACTAAGGAAGGAGTGCAGGAAGCTACAGAGATTAGTTATGAAAGAGAATGAAAGAGCCCAAACACTAGAGCAACAAGGCAGGGAAATAAGCCCCAGTTACAGTCAGAAGTTTGAAAGATAGAACATAGAAAGGCATACAGTGTTAGGAGGCAGTGGGGGGAGAAAAAGCAAAGAAATAAGCGAAAAGGGGCAAGTCAGAAAATGAGTGACGCTACAGTGAAGGGTAGTTCTCACTTCTAGCTGACGGAGAGTTCTTGAATCCCACACTGCCCGTGGGCTTTCTCAGGACAGTGTCCGAGTAATTCCCAGCCCTCCATTATACCAAGACCATCAATATGTTGTCACTTAAATTTTATTTAAGCACGTCAAAATTAAATGCCCTTTAGTTGTGCCATAGAATAATTCTAGCACTAAGATACTAGTAGAAAAGATCACTTAATAATAAAAATAACTAACAGTTATGAACATTTATCATGTTCCATGGGCTATGCTCAGCATTTTGCATGTATTCAATCTTCACAATATTACTATACCCATTTAAGAGATAAGAATGGTGCTGATCAAACAAGTAAATTGTTCAAGATCTAAAAGGCTGGGGATTTAGCTCAGTGGTTAGAGTGCTTGCTTTGCAAGCACAAGGCCCTGAGTTCAATCCCTGGAACAACAACAAAAAAAAAAAGAATCCAAAGGACAGTAAATGGACAAGCTAGGATGATTTGAATCTGACCTATCTGAGTCAAAAATATATGCACTTGCCCATCACCTAGAGTTCATCTAAAACTAGCATTTATGTACAACTGGAATTTAAATAAGAACAGTAACTTTTAAACCCAAAACCACTGAACAAAGTAAGACTATACAACAGTTCATCTTTCTTAGATGCTTTTTCATTTTAATGACACGTGTGTTTTTAGATTTTATGTACAAAATATTTAAGTAGGGCTGGGGAGATAGCTCAGTAGTACAGAACTTGCCTGGCATATGCAAAGCCCTAGATTTGCTCCCCATGAATTAAAATAAGGTATATGTGTTCTTAATCAGGGTTTATGTGCCCCCAGCAAGGTTTTTATCAGGGTTTATGACCTTATAATAATAATAAGTTACCATTCATTGATCATCATTTTAGGCTAGGCGTTGAACTTTGTAAACATTCTGTCCTTTACTCTTCTTCACCAATCTGAGGGTCCCATATTCACAGGCCACTTACCCACATAATAATCATTGTGAGAAACAACATACAAATCATGTCCTTCCTTTCCTTCTTTAAATACTTCATCATAGGACTTTGGTGGATTCACTATATCTCTAGCAGACAATCCTGAAGGAAGAATCAATGAAATCATCTTTAAAGTATCTATTCATAATGTACTTCAGTTGACAAGAACAAATGATAAATGTGTAAGGTACACAGATATCCTGGGAGATCACAAGTTGCCATAAATGAAGAGTTATCAGGGAAGACAAGATATACTCTGGAGAACTCCACTTGACCTGGCTCATTACCTAGAATTCTGAGGAATACTAGAACTCTGTATCAGTCAACCGTTTAAGTTGTCTGAGCCATGTTCCAAGCCCAGATAAATTCCCAACCCTAAGACTCGCTAGAAGATTTTGATTTTAGTTTGTTCCCAACTTCTTAACATGATCTAAGCAAATGTGAATTTTACACTAGAAATCCTAATGCCATATAAGGTGGCCACAAATTTTGGCAGCTATAGTGAAACACAGACCTGAGTCTTTTTTGATATGAATCTCCATCCCAGATGCCACCAGAGGTACAGTACTTGGGAAATCACTAAAACCAGGAAAAGATTCTTTTTCCAATTGGTCCGAATCCTAGATGTTCGTCTAAAAGCTGCTTTTCCCGTGAGTCAGAGTCTCCAGTTTCATGTATGGTGAATTATTTTGTTTCCATTGTTTTATATAATAATTTTTAAATGTAATTCCATTTATTATTTCAATCTTCCCTTTCACCCTAATAGCATAGATTAAGATATTCCCCTTCACTGCATATGGTGGAACACATCCGGAATCCCAGCACTCAGGAGGCTGAGGCAGGCTAATCATGAGTTTGAGGCCAGCCAGTATGGGCTACATAAGGAGTTCAAGGGCCCACTACATAACCACTACACAGTTGACATTTATTACATTTCTTCTCTCTCTGTCTCTCTGTCTTCTCTCCTCTCTCTCCTCCCACTCCCTTTCCCCTCTCCCCTCTCCCCCCTCCCTTTTTCAGACAAGGTCTCAACATGTTACCCAATCTGCCCTCAAACCTGCCATCTTCCCATCTCAGACTCCAACGTAGCTGAGATAACAGGTGTGCACCACTACACTCAGCTCTATTTTTCATTCTTTGAATAATCATTTACATCACCAAAAACCACACCAATGGTATATTTAACTCAATTTTCCAGAAAGACTTATTTTACACCCCTCCTCTTATTTTTTACTACCTCTCATGACTGCTGTTCCAAAGGTTGTATTAATTATGTCCAGTCCTTTAGATAATCCTGGCGTCTGATCATGAGATTTTCCTAGTGGTGCCCGTTGATTGCTATGATATATAGATTCTTTTTTATCTTTAATTTTCTGTTGAAATGTCGTAATAGGCTGTGGGTTTATCAATGTGTTTGCCTAAAGAAACGATATAATGCACAGACATATCAACAAAAAAAGTAGAAATCTGAAAATTAAAGCCCTAATCAAAAGCTAGGGAAAATGGATGTACCTTGAGAACATATTCCTAAGTGAAATAAATCAGACACTCATGAGTACACATTGAATTGTTTCTCTGATATGAGAAACCATAAGTGTGAATAAGGACAAAGAGGTGTAATAGTTATTATATAAAAGAAATATAATATTCAAAAGAGAGGAGAACTAGAAAGGGATAAGGGGAAAAAGAAGGGAAAAAGGAAAGAAAGGGGAAAGGAAAAAAATGAAAAATATAAATAAACCTGCTGTAAATAGGGAAGGGAGGAAACAGAGGGGAGGGGTGGGGAAGAGGTGGGGAACCAAGATATATCATGTACAGGTACAAAATAACCATGATGAATGTGATCATTATGTATACAATGTACCAATACATGTTCTTGGTCAAAAATGTTTAAAAAAAAAGCTAGGGAAAAGAGAAAACACAGTATGATTATGGAAAGATATTTTATCACCATCATTGGCATTCTTGCCTTCAAATAAACTATCAAAATTGATACTATGAAGTACAACATGCCTAAATGAGAATTTTCAAAGGAATTTAAAGATTTCAGTGTGACTAGAAAGCTGGAACAGAGCATGCAGGCTAACTCACATATTCAAGAAAAGTGAGAAGATGCCATATATATCAACTCTGCACAATGAATACTATCCTTACATAGCACAGACACATACTACTAAGAAAAGGTAGGAATAACAAGACCAAAAAGCGTGATTTCCATGTTCTCTCAAGATGTGTGGATCAGGTCCTTCTGAATCTAGACTATCCATCTAACCAAGAGCAATCACTTACTGCTCCACCTCTGCGCAACATCTAAGAGGCCTGCAGTGCTTTACACAGGAGTCACCAGACTGTCCTTTTCATTCTCCAAGGAAGCCTGAAAGCATTTCTGTTTACTGGGAGAAAATGGAATACAACTCCCTTTTACCATCCAAGGGGAGAAGAGTTTGTGGTTTGAACCATCTTCATACTCTCTTAGGTACTGCTTGGCTTTTTCCATTGATCAAGATTAATGTTTCTCCCACAATGAATGTAATCATTCTGTACTGCAAACAGGTACTAAAATAAATTTTTAAAAGGTTAATCCTTTCAGAGTTCAGACTGAGGAAAGATGTAAAAATATGGTGAGGCCAGGCATGGGTGGCATAAGCCTGTAATCCTCAGCACTTGAGAAGCTGAGGTAGGAGGATTATCACAAGTTCAAGGTCAGCCTGGGCTACATAGCTAGACCCTGTCTCAGCAAAAACAAAAAACAAAATATGGTAGAAAGGAGATTGGACTCTTCATTTGTGCATTTTTACCCCGGTAAATTAATAATGTACAGTGGAGGAAAAAAAGAAAAGTTACCGGTAATGAAATTTTAGATCTTATCCCATGTGTCAAGTAAGGTGCAATTTGGGGGTCATTTGCTTTGCCATAAAATACTCTCTCTGCTCCAGGAGGTGGGTACCTGAAGTTGAAATACTTTTTTGCCTCAGGAGGAGTAGTCAGCTGCAAAGAGTAAGAAAGAAAATAGAATTATTAAGTATAATTTTTAAATAATAACTGAACTTATCAACACCAATCAATGCACACACTTAATTTCATAAGTGTAGTAAGTGCATGGGGAATTACAGACCCAAATTCCCTCTAAAATTTATTTGCTTATGAGAATAAACAATATATTTAAAAATTCTAAAAAATAAATAAATAAATAAAAATTCTATTTAGAAATGACTAAGTAAAGCTGGGGGTTTAGCTCAGTGGTAGAGCGCTTGCCTCACAAGTACAAGGCCCTGAGTTCGATC
>PVJO010007400.1:0-10781 GCA_004026905.1 Hystrix cristata | reverse complement strand
GTTGTCTTTCTCTTGATGTTTATATGTAAAATAAAAAGAGAAACATGAAGGCATATTGAAAATGCTTACCCTAGGAAGTTTTTCCCTTAAGCAGGTTGCAACTCTGTATCCAACTGGAGTAACTTTCCCTGCCTAAGGGGAGAAATGCAAAAGTTGATCATTGTCAGGGTGGAAGGGGAACATTTTGAAGAATGTAATTTATTTCAATTTTGGCCTATACTACAAAGTTACTTTCAACTAAAAACAAGGAGAAAAAAAGAGGAAGCAATAGCAAATCTAGGGCATTTCTGATATACAAACATTAAATGCCAAGTACAGGGAATGGGATAAAGGCAAGTGGTATAGCATTTGCCCAGCAAGCACGAGGTGCTGGATTCAATCCCCAGCAATACATATATTTGTAAGCATTCTTTTTTATAGCAATAGAATTGTCAGTGATCCATTCAATTACAGACCTCTGTGACACGCTGAGGTACTCAGTCTCCAGAAACAATCGCAAACATAGTTCACAGGTTCATTTTTCATTGCCCTATATCATCACCAAGTGGAAGGACAACTGCATGCAGTTATGATCAGAGACAGTGTTTTGTGGGTCTGAATCCATGTGAGTGTGTTTATGTCCTGACTTCCACCAACACACTAACCTTTGATACCTGTAAGCATCTCTCTTCTAGCTCATCCCCCGTAATGAATGACTCAAATTCTACTTGGCTTTGTCTACGTCACTTGGGTCTTATCTGTCCTTCCTTTTCCCATGTATGTAAATACTGTAATTGTTCATTCCCAGAAATGCAACTCTTATCTACTTCCTCTTTATCTATTTCAAGGCAACTGATATTTTTGAAATGAATAAGTTTCTTTTTTAAAAACTGAGAAAAACTTCCCATAAAGAGTGTTCTGGGTCCCCAGAGAGAGTGGGGGTGAGGAGGAAAAGAACGAGAGTTAGGATAGACTAAGAGCAGAAACACAGAGAACTGAGTGAAGTGGATAAACGAATGTGTAGATGTGGGTTGGAAAGGTTAGAGTAATGGAAGGATGACTCGATGAACATATAGATAGACAGATAGATGTGAGCAGGTGAAAAGTGTATTTATCATTTTGTGCTGGGTACAGAAATTAGGAGGGTATCAGCATGTAAGAGAGTATCTTCACTGTATCTCCAGGCTTATACGAGGAGGCTCACAAACACATCCAGGCAGAAAACTGAACTGCTTTGCTAAAAACCGGAAGAAAATATGAACTAAAAAGGAAGAACTGAAGGAGATGACAAATAAATTAAGAAGGTGGGTGGAGGCAAAGATCTAGCAACACTGAGAGACCAAGGGCCTAAGGTAGGGAAATCAGCCACTGACAGGCAGCTTAGCATTTATGACGAATTTTGAGGAAATTCTAGTCACATAATTACATTATTCTAAAAGAATTTTGTGTAAAAAAGGAAAGGGCTACATTCTAACTTGGGCTAAAGTAAAGCAAAGAAAAGGAAAGAGAGATACAGTGAGTTGTTTTTGCTTTACTTCAGCTGGAAATTGTAAGAAATAGCAGTAACACTGGAGAATATTAAGTCTCTCTCACTATACTTGGGGTAAAAACTCTAGTCATTCTTTTTTTTTTTTTTTTTTGTGGTGTTGGGGATCAAACTCATGCCCTTGTGCTTGCAAGGCAAGCACTCTAATCACTGAGCTAAGTCCCCAGCCCACTCTAGTCATTCTTTTAAATATTTTTTTAATTTATTTATTTTTTTTGGTTGCAGGGGATTGAACCCGGGGCCTTGCACTTGCTAGGCAAGCACTCTACCCACTGAGCTAAATCCGCAGCCCAGCCCCTTTTAAATATTTTAAAGATCAGAATATACCATCCAAAAATACGCCACTTTGGCATTTGGATTCTTGTGAGCCGATGGCAAGTGAGAATCAACAGATAAGTTAAGAGTTCTCTGCCTTACCCTTATTCTGTTTAAATCAGAATTACTTCTATGAAGCATCCCTTTCTCAAGTCTTAAAACCCAGGAAGAAGCCAGGCACTGCGGCACACACCCATACACTCAGCACTGTGGGAGGCTGAGGCAAGCAGATTCCAAGTTCAAGCCCCACCTGGGCAACTTAGCAATTTAACAACACCCTGTCTCAAAGTGAAGAAATAAAAGAAGAGAAACTCATCACTCACCTGAGGATGGCCAACCAAGATGATTCTGCATTAGTAACAGACACTACTAAAATAGCTCTTATTGTCCATTAGTTCTTCTGTATATCTCCTACTCACTCCACAATTTATCTTCCCTTGAAACCCAAACCCTTTTTCTTTTGTTAAAGGAGTACATAAGTCTCCGAGTTAACCACTTCTTTGTGTTTCACTTATTTTCTGTCAACTTCTGTTCATGTAAATATTATAAAAATAGTGCCTTTTTTTCCTGTTAATCTCTTTTGTTACTTTAATTCACATGACCCCAGTTAACACAAAAAGGATAGAACAAAAATGTTTCCTCTGTAACAGTTCAATGGAAACATAATCTCATAAGGCTGAAAAGACAGGTAGCTGGGCAGCTGCTAACTGGGTGATAAAGAAGAAAGAATGGATTGATTGATGGATCGATAAATCCATGGCCTGACAGTAAAATTTACTTATGCCTGATCTGCTTCTTTTCCAAGTATTTGACAATGGATGGTCTACATTTCTATCACTGTAAATATCCTACTGGACAGCAACGTCCTCAGTATTCACTAGCGTCACCCACAGGAAAAGCAGGCTGCCTGTACAGCGGTAGCTGTGATTAGGTTTCTGTGCTCTCCTGTCTTGACTGGGGACCCAAAACCAGAAGTCATCTCTGCCTGTTTTCTCTCTGCAGCATCTGGACATGACAAGTCTCCTACCACCTCTACCCAAATGAAGTCTTTCTTTGATTGGATTTTCCAGCCTTCTGTTGAGTATTTAGTTTACCATATTTCAGTGCTTTCTTCTGTTTGTTCTCTTAAAAGCTCCAATTTTGCTGGGCACAATGTGCCCACCTGTGGTCCCAGTTACTCGGTGGGGTTTAGACAGGAGGACGGTTTTAACCCAGAATTCGAGGCCAGCCTGGGCAACACTTCATCAGTTGCCCAAATAATGTCCTTTATAGCAAAAAGAGTAAATCCGCACTGTGACAGTTTCGGTCCTCTGAGGACCAGATACCATGATACGATTAGACATGGAGAAGACTCATGAAGGAAAGCACCTGTGAGGAACAGGGAGGAACAGGCCGAAAGAACTTTCAGAGCACAAGGTCTGATACTTACAAGAGGAAAGAAAGGGCTAGGAATCCAGCTTAGTGGTACAGGGCTTGCCTAGCATGTGCAGGGTCCTCACTTGATCCCTAACGCTGAAGGAAAAAAAGATACAGAGGAAAGAAAAAAGGATTAAGAAGAAAAAGCTTCAAATTCTGGCACAATTCTGAGAAAATCTTGGCTAGGCCAACGTGTGGTCTCTAAGACCAAGTTGCCTATTATAGGAATTCCACGTTGGATGGAAAAACCCAGCTGCAGTATCCCCACTATGCTCAGTCCCTGGGAGCGTGTCCGGGTAAACTCAGGGGGACATCCGTGAGGGCTGCAGGTGGAGACTGTTGATCAACTCTGCTTCCCACAGTAGGTCCTCTGGAGGGAGACCTGAGCCAGGCACCTCGATGGCCACAATATATGTGTAGTATTCATTGTTCTGTTGCTTTTGTCTTCTTCATTCTAGAATAGTTCTTAATCTGTCCTTGTCATTCTTTTTTTTTTTTTTTTTGGCAGGGGTTGCTGGGGATCGAACTCAAGGCCTTGTGCTTGCTAGCCAAGTGCTCTACCACTGAACTAAATCCTCAGTCCCACATCCTTGTCATTCTCAACCTTGACATGTCTACTAATGCCCAGCACAGTGTTACATGCCTGTAATTCCAGCACTCTGGAGCCTGAGGCAGGAGAATCTTCGAGAGTTCATGATTAGCCTGGCTACACAGTGAGTTGAGGGCCAGCCTGAACTGCACACTGAGACCCTGTCTCAAAGATATAAATCAAGTAAAATAAGGAGTCCATAAACACAAACATGGATATAGCTATACTATGAGCTTCCCCAATACCTCCAATTACAATCCAACACAATGGGATGCATTTTACTCTTCTTTCCACATTTATAACTCTTTTCTCCATCAGTGAGAAATCTGGCAACTATTGTCCTACATACACTGACTTGTCTGCTCAGGTCCTCTGTAACCTAACTCCCAAATGCACTGCTACCTCCTTTCTTAGGTTCTGACCACCCCCACTGCCACCTTCCTGGGCCACCTCCTTACTCAGCCCCCAATGCTACCGCTTTTAATGGCCAAGAACTTCTTTTACTTTCAAGTCAGGAAGGCTGGTACGAAACCATTTTCAGCTCCTAATGACCCACAGACCCTCCTTCCCTATGCTGCCTTTTGCTCTCCAGATTTGGTGTGCTCGGCACTGATGTCTCATCTCCCCTGCTGGTTCTTAGTCAGGATCACTCTCCTTTACCCAGAGACATTTCTATCTCAGAATCTCTGCGACAAATACGAGGGATGGAATCCATTCTTGTCTGCCCAGAAGACAGTGCAAACGAACCACCCACTTCCCAGAATCCTGCGGATATATGTGCAAACTCAGACACAATGAATCTTTGTGCCTTTTTCCCCAGTATCAAGGAGAGCATAACTAGGAAAGTCCCATAAGATTAAATGGGTGACCTGCTTTTTCTACCCATTCTCAAAACAGTTGTCAGGTTCTCTTAGTGCAGAACAAAAAAAAAAAAAAAAAGGCAACCCTTTGCATGCAATTTACTACAGTATAAAAGCATAGTTTATGAGTCTCAAGTCCCTAGATGCTAAGTTCCTTGAAAGCAGGTACTATGTAATTTTTCACCTATTCAGCCCTATTGCCTAATACACTGTACAACTGTACAGTCTTTGAGAGATACTATAATTAAAAAAAAAAAACAAAACACCTTCCTGTGCTCGCTTCGGCAGCACATATACTTAAAAAAAAAAAAAAAAACCTTCCTTTGGACATTTGCTTCCTTCTTCATCTTTTTTTTTTTTTTTTAAGAGTCTCACTATGCAGTTCTCAGCAACATGTGCTGCTGAGAAAACTGGCTAGCCACATGCCAAAGACTGCTGGGCCTGTATCTCTCATCATGAACTAAACTAAAATCAAAATGGCTCAAAGATCTAAATTTTAAAACCAGAAACACTTAATCTTCTGGAAGACAAAAGAGTTACCTCGACTCTTGATTCTTGAAGGCATAAGTATAGGCAAAAATTTTGTGAACAGAATCCCCACTGCACAAGAAATAATAACAAGCATCAACAAAGGGATCACATCAAATTTAAAAGCTTATACATAGCAAAAGAAACTACCAACAGAGGAAAGTGACAGCCTAAGTAATGGGGGAAAAAAGTTGCTAGCTACTCCTTAGAAAAAGGACTAGTATCTAGAATATATGAAGAACTCAAAAAATTAGACTTCCCCAATTTAAAGGACCAGTCAAAAAATGGGCACCTGAAATGAATAGACACTTCTCAGATAAAGAAGTACAAATGGCCAATACATACATGAAAAATTTTCATCACTGCCCATTTAAGACATGCAAATTAAAATGACACTGAAATTCCATCTCACTCCAAAAAGAATGACTGTCATCAAGAAATCAACCAATAACAAATGCTGGAGAGGCTAAGGAGAAAAAGAACCCATCATTGCCGGTGAAAGTGTAAACTGGTATAACCATTATGGAAATCAGTATGGAGGCTGGGGACTCAGCTCAAGTGGTAGAGTGCTTGCCTAGCCACCACAAAGCCCTGAGTTCGATTCCCAGCACCAAAAAAAAAAAACAAAAAAGAAAAAAGGAAATCAGTATGGAGATTTCTCAAAAAAACTAAAAATAGAAATTCCTCTTGACTCAGCATTCCTCTTCTAGGTATCTTCCCAAAAGAGTTAAAGACTTCACACCACAGTGGTGTGTGCATACCCATGTTCACAGAAGCAAAATTCATAATAACTAAACCTTGGAAACAGCCTATATGTCCCTCAACAGATGAATGGATAAAGAAAATGTAGTATTTATACACCATGGAGTACTATTGTGCCATAAAGAATGATAAATTTGAGTCATTTCCAGGAAATGGGTGCACCTTGAGACCATATTGTTAAATAAAGTAAATCAGACACACAGCTTAAATATTGCATGGTTTCTCTTATATGAGAAACTCAATTTATAAGTAAAATGCAAAATAAAAGACAGACAATAAGAAAAAAGAGAGAGGAAAAAGTTAATGTAATCCAGCATGGACAATATATGGAAAAGTGTATCTTGATTTAGTATAATTGTCTTACTTGTTTTGTAGCCTGTTAGACTGGCTGTTAATCTGTATGTATGATAATTAACTTTATAAGGATTTATAAATAAATGGATAAGATGTTGGCAAAAAAGGAGGGTGGGGAGTTGGGGATTTAGCTCAGTGGTAAAAGTGCTTGTTTAGCAAGCCCAAGGACCTGTGTTCTATTCCCAGTATGCGCCTCTCAAAAGAAAACGAGGGTGGAAGTGAAGGGGAAAAAAAGAATTGTGATGTGTTATCTATATGTACTATTCCCCCACAAGGAATGTAATCATTATGTACTGCAAACATGTGCTAATAAAAATTTAAAAATTTTTTAAATATATATAATATATATGGTGAGGCCAGGTATGGTGGCGCACACCTGTAATCCCAGCACCCAGGAGGCTGAGGCAGGAGGATCACAGTGAGTTCAAGGCCAGCCTGGGATCTATAGTGAGTTCAAGGCCACCCTAGACTACACAGTGAGTTCATAGCCAGGACTACATAGAGAGACTCTTACACAAAAATATATGTATGATTAAAAAAATTTTTTAATATAAATATGACAAAAAAATGATACACTGCCATTAATCCCCCTCATTTCCAACATATTTATCTCATCATTTTTGCCACTTCTGAAGCAGTTCTGGAAGTTCTCTTAAGTGAGTGTTTTTACGAGGTGTGATCAAAAATACAGTAAATGGGGGCTGGGGATTTAGCTCAGTGGTTACAGTGCTTGCCTTGCAAGCACAAGGACCCGAGTTCAATCCCCAGCACCAAAAAAAAAAAAAAAAACACACAGTAAATGCTGCTGTCAAGTGCTCTCCAACAGAAAGGCAGGCTACAGTGTGTCCTCATCCACCTCATTCACTGGGTCTAGCATCATGTAACTTCTGGCCCTTCCCCAAAGTTAAAGCGACCATGAAAGGTAAATATTTTGCATCTCTTTAGCACATCAAAGTAGCCCTGACTTACACCCAGACCCGCAGAAAAGAGGACTTCCAGAACTGATCACAAGAGTGGCAAGAGCTATGGTAAGTGTGCTCAAATTGCAGGAGAGTGTGGGGGAGATTGATGGCAATGTATCCTACTCTAATAAGTTTAAATTTTTTTTAACATTCACTGCATTTTTCAATCACACCTGGCACAAAAGTATCAATCTGATTGTCTTCCTAGAAAAATTCAATGGAAATAATGATAAACAAGATTAATCAGAGTTCAGCAAGGTGATCAGGTACAAGGACAACAAAAACAATGAAAAATATATATGGAGCAATTTCCAATCCAATTATAAGTCAAATAAATATGAATTCCAACAACACCTAACAAGTAACTATTAATTTTAAAACTTACTGGAAAAAACTTTTAGGAAGAGATTTGGTGACAGGAACTAGAAAAAAATCTCTGCCAGCTGGGTGTGACAGTTGCCTCAAAATAAAAAATAAACCAGGTGTGGTGGTACACACCTGTAGTTTCAGTACTCCGGAAGGCTGAGGCAGGTAGATGACAGGTTTGAGTCTAGCCTGTGCAATTTAATGACTTAGCAAGATGCTGGGGTTTGTTTCTTTCCTTCTTTGTTTGAGACAAGAGTCTCACTATGTAGTTTGGTGTGGCCTTGAACTCACTGCCATCCTCCTGCCTCAGCCTTCCAAGTGCTGGAATTATAGGCATCCACCACCGTGCTAGGCTGTCTTCCAATTCTTTCTTTTTTTTAATTTTTGTTGTATTAGTATATGTTTGCAGTACAAAACGGTTCATCATGAGGCACTGGTACTTGGGTAACATGTCTTAAAGCTTTTTCCAATTCTAAGAGCTGATTCACTCCTTAGTATATTGTAATCTGAATTTTCTCTCTACTATGCTTTTTTTTTTTTCTGTTTTAGCAAAAAGCAGTGGCAAAGTTTATTTGAAAAAGTACAAGTTAAGAGTGAGGGAGAAACTGGCTCGCAAAGCTATCTTGGGCCGATTAAAACAGGAAAAAGCAAGATAAAATCACACCCTGGAGGAAGCAGGGGAGCAACTGAGGAAAGTCATAATAGCTCTTATGCCATTCTAACAACATCAATTTCCTTAATATCCAAAGTTGACTGTCATCCTATCTGCACTATCAAAGATGTTCAGTGAGGCGCCCTCTTCTCCATCTGACTTTTTAGTAAGGAGGGTGTGTGAGCAGGAGGAAGCAGAGGTTCTGGAACTGTGCTCCTGCTTTGGAAACCAGAAGCTGAGTCTGTGTGCGAGGTCAGATTAGAAGACGGAAACTGCAGAATCAATTCAGAAACAGGAAGTGCCAAGAGGCAGCGGCTGGGGAAATCCAGTGACGGATCCACAAAGCAAAGTGGTCCATCACAGACACCGAGTCCTAATTTTCTGCAGAAGTCCTGTGACCTCTTTAACAGTGTTATTCTCAAACTTCAGTTTGTGGAATCTTTTATTCCTGGAAGCCTTAAAGATGTTTTCCTTATGTTCCTCAATACCATACTCTCAGACCTACCTCTTTCTTCTCCATTCTTTTTCCCATTTAATCACCCTGATTTAAATTATGAAAAGTACATTTGCTGAATGACAATCACATAGAAGGCACTGTGACAAAGAATGAACAAAGGTAAACAATAAATACGATATAGTTTTTGCCCTAAAGAATTCACCTTCTTGGGGCTGGGGATTTGGCTTGTTGGTTGGAGTGCTTGCCTTGCAAGCACAAGGCCCTGAGTTCGATCCCCAGCACAAAAAAAGAAAAAAAAAAAAAAAAGAATTCACCTTCTAGGCAAGAGCATTAGCCTGAGTTTAAGGCCAGCGTGGGATACAGAGTGAAACCCTTATTATTTCTTAATAAACCAGAAAAAAAAAAACAAAAAACTTCACGTTACTGACATCCTTTTGCTTCCAATCTCATAAGATTAGCATATCCCAAGGTCTTTCCTATACCCTCTTCTCTAATCCTCATTCACAGCTTCCCACCAATAGTTTTCCCAGCTTCCACACCTGCTGTTTCCAGCCCAAGATGGTCAGCACTGGATTATCTGTTTGCCAGCAAACCTAAAGAAATGTAGAAACTTCTAAGTTACAACCAGCTTCCCTCATTCTCACAACATAGATCATAAATGGATGGCCATTCTTTAAAAATAATCACCCAGCTGGGGAAGTAGCTCAGGAGTACAGTACTCAACAAGCACGTGCAGAGCCCTGAATTTGAGCCCCATTGCTTCGAAAAAAACTGTCAGAAGTGCACTGTCCTTTCTATTCTTTATATATCTACATTAATTTCAGCCCCTCATTACCTTGAAATGGCCTTCTAACTTCCTTCTTGTCATTCAATGTCTTTCCCTTCTGGTCTGTCATTACTATTGACATCAAAATTATCTTTCTAGGGCTGAGACTATAGTTCAGTGGTAGAGTTCTTTCTCAGTACACATGAGGTAGCGAATTCAATCCCCAGCACTGCAAAAAACACAAACTCGTTCTGGGTTTGAAGGTGCACTCCTGTAATCCCAGCACTCAGGAAGGTGAGGCAGGAGGATCACCATGAGTTTGAGGCCTAGCCTGGGCGACATAGTGAGTTCAAGGCCATCCTGGAATACATAATGAGACCCTGTCTCAAAAATAATTAATTTTTCTTCCTATCTTCCTCTTTAACAAATGGTGCTGGAAAAATTGGCTTGCCACATGCCAAAAACTAAAACTAGATCCAAGTCTCTCACCATGTACTAAATTAAAGTCAAAGTGGATCAAAGATCTAAACATTAAAACAGGAACACTAAATCTACTGGAGAATAAAATAGGAAGAACCCTCGAAGACATAGAAGTAGGGAAAAAATTTATGAACGTAACCCAAACAGCACAGGAAACAACACAAAGAATCAGTGTGTGGAACCACATGCTATTAAAAAGCTTTTGCACCAGCAAAAGAAATCACAAATAGAGCAGGGCAAAACCCCACAAACTGGGAAAAAATTTTTACTAGCTATCCATCAGACAAAGGTCTAACATCTAGAATATACAAAGAACTCAAAAAAATTAAACCTCCCAAATTCAAAGACCCAACCCAAAAATGGGCATCTGAAATGAATAAACATTTCTCAGATGAAGAAATTAAAAAGGCAAATAAATATATGAAAAAGTGTTCAACATCACTAGTCATTCAAGAGATGCAAATCAAAACAACATTAAGATTCCATCTCACTCCAGAAAGAACCACGTTTATGAAAAAATCAACCAGTAACAAATGCTGGTGAGGCTGTCGGGAAAAAGGAACCCTCCTCCATTGTTGGTGGGAATGTAGACTGGTCCAGCCACTATGGAAATCAATATGGAGATTCCTCAAACAACTAGAACTAGAGGTTCCATTTGATTCAGTTATCCCCCTACTGGGGATCTTCCCAGAAGAACTGGAATCCTCATACCACAGGGATGTATGCACAACCATGTTTATAGCAACACA